>JANHFJ010007594.1:254717-266428 GCA_032468195.1 Cerberus rynchops | reverse complement strand
GGAAAGAAGCTTTTTCTCATTCTTTCTGTGTTTGCCTTCAGGGAGCAAAAACTCAAAATGTTGATTTTGAATGCTGTATAAAATATACAGTAGTTAAAATGTAAGTCAAATGTAAAATGAATATCTTTAATTTCAGTTCTTCATAGAAAAACTATGCTAGTTAGTACACAAGACAGTATCCTTTATGTAGAAAGTCAGATTGGGCTGACTCAGTGTGCCTCTGACTGAGATCCTAAAATATTTCCAGTTATCTTTCACTTTTAAACTCTGGATGATTTTGATCTGAATGCAGACAGCGGGTAATCCATTTTGGTATTTGTGAGGGAATGAAGCTGAGATTCCTATGTGCGTTTGGGAAAAGCAGCTGCAACCAGGCACAAATGCTTCCCACCCCTGATTTTCCCAAGGATTGGTTCAGTTTATCCTTTCTCCCAAAGGGTAGTAGAAGTTTATAGTCCGAGAAACTTGAAAGGAGATGTAGTGAAAGCACTACATTCATTCTCCCACTCACAATTTACTCACAAGCATTCATCTTGGCATTCTAAGTGTCTGACTGACTAACCACACCCTGATGTTTTTTAGAAACTTGATGACATTCATAGGTCATCACCCATCCAGGCCCTTAACCTACAAAAGTGTGGAGGTTTAGGAGTGAAGGAGAAAATAACAGGAAGCTGAAGACATAGGAAGCAGCCTCTAAGAAAGTGGTCTGAGAACTATTACAACGAAAGAAGTGAACTATCAATCAGTTGCCCACAAGCTATGGTAAACAACCCATTGTAGTGTGATTCCTGCCTAGAGCTTGGCTTAGAACAGGGCTATCAAACTTGCGGCCCGCGATGTGTCACATGCTGCCCATACCCCGCCCGGTTCAGCGAAGGGGAAAAAAGTCCCAATATGTTGTGTGACGATGCCAAGGCAACATGAGTTTGACACCCCTGGCTTAGAGCTTGTCCTGGAACTCAGCGGCAACTAGAAGAGGACCAATCCACTGAAACAGCACCTAATTCCAACAAGAATTAGGAAGGAGGCAATGGTTGCATGCCTCTTTATGAACATTAAGACTTTTATTTATTATTAAATAATAAGCTCTTATTTACATGGCTACATTAACTTTCAAAGGCTAGGAGGATGAAATTAACCCAGGGCAATGGGAAAGGTGTGGGTGTTACAATAAGTCTATACTGTAGCTGCACATTGTGTATAGTTAAATTCTACGCTGTGGTGTGTCCGGTTCTTAAAAAACACAATATAAAGAGATTACTAAATTATATTTCAAAATATGCATTAATCAATAATAAGTTTTTTAGTTGCTGTAGGAACTTGGAATGTCTATTGTTTATGGAAGACTGTAATAGTCTATACTCACTTCATTTGGAAAGCTCAGTTTTCCCATTTTAATTGGAACATTTTTCCATAATTGCTACTATTTACTGTGATTATTTTGTCAAATCATGGGATAGCTTTATAGCCATATAATAAGCCCAGGAGAACAACTTCTCTGACTGTTGCCATCTGCAGTGATCACAGAGCAGCTTAGAAAATATGGATAGCCTTTAGAATAATAGGATGCATATGGTAGCACACAATTATATGTAGCTGGATTCAATTAGTGTTGTACAATTACACTGTTTTATTGCTTAGCTAAAACAGTGAAAGCACTACATAGTGAGTAATTTACACTAATCCACATCTCTTTAATTGGCCTTCAGGGCTCAAAGGAAAATAGAATTTGTAAAGACCTTACTGTCTGACTAAGATGAACTTTAAATGGTCATTTACATTCTTTGATCTTGACAAGGCAGATAGTGAATCTATTGCTGTTTCAAATTTCAGCCTTAATTATATATTTTAATCTTTCCTGCTGAGGTTATAGTATTCAATTTGATATCCATCAGATAGCAACTTCCTACATTCTCCAGTAAGTCATTGTCATATTGGCAGGGAATTTTGGGAGTTGTAGTCCCAGCATATCTGGCAAATCCTGGATTGTGAGCATGTCAAAGATTTAGGACAAGCAATATTGTCTTCTTCATTATATTTGGTATATATTTATAGGAAAAAAGATTAATGTCTACATTTCACCATTCAAAGTTTTCTTTTTCTTTACTACTACATCAGTAAATATGTTCTTAATAGTTAACAACCAGAAGTAGACATATGTTTTTACTACAGCTGCAGTTGTATTTCTCTTTCCTTATTCGTTTTGGTGTTGTCATTGCTTTGTGTTGTGAATTTGATAGCGTGTTTTCTAAAGACAAATTCCGGTCACATGAAATCATTATAAGTTAACTGGAGGTAATAATAAATTTCTATATTTAAAAATCTTGCCAGTTCAGAATATACAGTATATTTTATGATACAGTGGCCTTTACATTATTTTTATTGCAAGCAAATTAGGAAACATTATTTCTCTTTGCCTCTTAGAATGGTTTTGGTTGTTGCCTTGCTAACAGTTTTGCTAAAAGAAAAAGTGTTCTAGGAAAATAAAAAGAGCTTCAGGGGAAGGTTGTTAGAAAAACAGCTTACAACTTCCTGCACATCCTAGAAATTTTCCCTAGAAATGTCAAATAATTGAGGTAGGGGGTGCTCAATGGCATTCTGTCACCAATATGATTCCATTCTTAAAGGATATATTAGTTCAAAAAAGACAAACTCTGTCTGTCCCTTATTCTCAACAACAAACAATATTTGATGAACAAATTATGACCAAGCAAATAACAAGCTTAAAATAGCCTTTGGTTTCTCTAAGTAAAATACTTGGTCAAGAATTATACTAAATTAAAGATTACATGTTATTTGTTTGTTTTTTAAATTGTTTATATTCATCATTTAAAAAAAACAACTCGATACAGTGAACATATCCAATGTTCTTATGTTCATATCCTTCATCCTCCTCTTTTCATTGACTCTTTTGTAAGTTTCTCTGGTATTTTCAAAAGCATAGAGCATATATTCTTTCAAAGTACTTGCAAAATAAATTTAGTTTCTCACAATTATAGATTGAAATGTGCTGCATTCCATAATCTATATTTATCTCATTTTGTATGATGGTTCAATAGCAGATGTTACATTTTTAGAAAAAAAAATTTATAGCCTCCTATGTCCTTTGTGTAACAGTGGAAATGAAGATATACAGTATATTAATCCTAACTGTAGGTAATTGCCTGGCTGCCCATATTTTTCCCACAGGTTATCCTTACTTTCATGGAATGTTTCATGGTAACATTTTATAGCACTGGACAGAAATGGTTTTCCCTATAAGCACATGGCAGCTCTGTTTTTTCTGTGTGATTTACCCAACACCTACTCTTTTATGGGGACGTTTCAAATAAAAACTTCCATGATGTGTGACAGAAAAGGGAGTGGAGGTAAAAATAATAATAATCCTGTGCCACTACATAAATGATTTGGTGTTTTCTTAAATATTAAAGTTAATATTTTTAAACCCGTAGATTTAATATTGTTAAATCTGTAGATTTAAAATATAATTTTAAAAAATCTGTACATTTGAAAAGAGAAAAAAAGTCTGCAGAATTTAAAAGAATATTACTTTTAAAAAGGCACCTAGAAATGAGACCAAACTGACTTTTTGAAAACCAAAAGTTCTGTACATTCCTACTGTCATATTTTAAACGCACAGGAAATTAAACTAAACATCTTTCCCTAGTCCAAAAATGTTTTTAAGGGTTTGTTTGATTAATTAAATTCTATGTTACCAAGAATAAACAGTCTCTAAGGGACTGGACACTATGCCAAAATTGTGATCATAATATAAATGGAATTATGTACATAAAAGTTGATTGTCTTTGGACTACTATATTTTAGTTATAATATTTTGTCTCATGATTAACATTCATTAAACTGAAAACTAGTTAATTTCCGAACCTTTTCCACTGTCTCCACACTACTTTGCCATTTTCTTTCTCCCTCACTCCATATTCATACATAAATATGCTAAAGAATGGCAGGATCTGCTTCCTTAAAGTATATAAGCTTGACTTTTAAGATAAAATCATATTTCTGTCATAATTTAATTGCATTTTTGTTGTCAGGTCTATGAGCACCAAGATGGAAGCAAGTCACTGAAACTGGGAGATTTTGGTCTGGCCACTATAGTAGATGGACCTCTTTACACCGTTTGTGGCACCCCTACCTATGTGGCTCCAGAAATCATTGCAGAAACTGGGTAAACTAACTTCACCTGGTAGAGGAGATTCAATGGACAGCTATTTTTCCCCATATGCTTAAGCAATCTCCTTTTAAATAGAAACCATACTGAATTTGAATTTTAATATCTCACATTTATAAGTTTGTCCTGATTTCATACATTTGTGATATAAACTACAGCTTTTATTCAGATGAGATCATTTAATTTAATGAAGAGTCTTGCCAACGTATCATTTTCTGTTGCCTTTGTTTCCCTTAGATCATACATTCTTGGTTTCCTAACCATAATCCCTTATCAATTTTAGATACGGCCTGAAGGTGGACATCTGGGCAGCTGGTGTGATTACTTACATCCTGCTATGTGGTTTTCCTCCATTCCGTGGGTATGGGCTATGATTTTCTATTCATCTCTTAACAATGCATCTTTTAACTATTCTATCAGTTGCCCATATGGTTTTTTTCCCCTGTCTCGGTGTAATATTGGCTGCTAGCCTCGTCCCATTTGTAAAACATAAAATAGCAGTAGAAGAACATATTGTTACTAAGACTTAAATACTAGGGGAAAATCTCTCTTTTCACGGAAACTTGAGTACTATGTTAATAGAATTGTCTACAGTGTAAACTATTGTAATGGAAACAAGAAATATGCAGGACTTATAAATGTCAGACTCATTCCAATATAAAACTGACTACTTTATGAGGCTTTTCTTATTCTCTTCTTCTTTTCTTTGTCTTTTCCTTAAATTTCAAATTTGGTATGCATGTTTATACTGGTCTATGACTCTAATAAATATTTGATTTGATAGTCAGATTGTTCAAGTAACCCCACTTACAGTATGGCAGTGCATAACAAAAAATAGTTTTGCAGAATTTTAAAAAGCTTTTTGTCTTTTTGCTTGTCTTTAGTTTATTAGGAGCAGTTAGAGAATGACAATTTTATTTCTTTGTTATGCAGAAGTGGTGAAGACCAGGAAGTTCTTTTTGATCAGATTTTGATGGGACAAGTAGAGTTTCCATCTCCATATTGGGATAATGTATCTGACTCTGCAAAGGTATATTCAAAATGTTTTTTTTTTCTTTCCTTTAGAACATTTCTTTATGCGCCCATATCTTATATGTTCTATTGCAGCATAATATAAAGTTTTCTCTCTCTCTCTCTCTCACACACACACACACACACACACACACACACTGTGTGTGTGTGTGTGTGTGTGTATTCCAATCACGTATATATTAGGATCATGCTTGATATCACAGACATAGCATTAATTATAGCATTTCTTTATATCTCTATACTAGACATGTTTAAGATAGATTCTAAATCAATAACACTCTTATGCATTTGATTGTTTACTAAATCTACATGATACTTCATCACAACTAAGTAATCTGCATTGTTCATTTTACTAGATTATACATCTCCAGAATTCCAAAAAAAATACTATAATTAATGCTATGTTTGTGATATGAAGTATGATCCTAATACGTACGTGATTGATATAAGCAATGCTTTAAATAACATTCTAATTTATTGTAATTTGGGCAAATAGTTTTGTAATTGTTTGCTTTAGTTTTCTGGAATGCTGTAGACAATTTACAGTTCCTCAGTGCATGTAGAGGATGTATAAACCCTTAAAGCCAAATGAAATTATGAATATTACAGCATCTGGAAGGAAAACATTTTAGCTTTGAAGGACTCATGTCAAGGGCAGGTAACAAAGATTATATCCAAGTCTGTTTGGTTGTGCCTAAGAACAGAACCTGGGTTTTAGAAAAATTGTATAAATTAGATGAAAAAAATATAGTGTTACACTGGAATTGATACTTTTCTACAGCAGGCTTTCTGGAACTGAAGCTAAGGACTTGGAAAAATTAATGAGCATGTATTCTGGATATTTAGGAAAATATTTTCCAAATTATTTAGTAGATATTAATCATAAAACATTGTTACAAATATATTTGACTATGCTTAGATGCAATACTATTTTGAACCATTTTTGAAACTGGAACCATAAATACTTGTGTATTTAGCATTTTTCCCCTAAGTTCTTAGATTTAGAGCTATGTGTAGTTCTATGTCCTGCTCTTTTTCTTTTTTATCTATGTTGTCTGATGTAGCACCTTGGTCCTGAGAAAACCTTGTTTCGTTTCATTGTGTACTGTACTGTATATTGTTGAAATGACAATAAAATCTACTTGACTTGACTTGACTTGAATTTTTGAAATGATTTTCCAACTTTTAGGTTTTTCATAAACTTTTCCGTTCATCAGTTTTATACGTTAAAATGCAAGGTTGGATGTATTCCATCCTTGTATCTTATCTTTTCAATGTATTCAGTGAGGTATTTGCTATTATCATCTTTGCAAAATTCTTTATCAAATGTCTCCTAGTACAATGAACTTACTGGGTATAATATTTTCATTTTACAGGAACTAATTACTATGATGCTTCAGGTAGATATAGAACAGCGATTTTCAGCTTTGCAAGTGCTTGAGCATCCATGGGTTAATGTAAGTAAAATGCTGCTACTTGTTTTATTTTAGCCACAGTTTGTTTTATTGCATTATTTGTCAAATCAGCTGGAATGCTGTTTTGGAAATATGAAATTTTTAAACATTACAGCAAAATGTAGGCTTATTTCCAATAATAATTTTCTCTGCATATATTCTGAAAATGAGTTTAAGAATATGCCAGACCCAGGATGGTGTTGTGTCTCCAGCCAATTCCAGTTCACAAACGTGTTATAAAGGACCTGCCATATCAGGATACATTTTTTTCATTAAATTGAAAACTGAATAGGGCTCTAAAGTTTGTCTTTTTTTTTAAAAAAAGTGCATCAAACTAACCAAAAGAGGAGAAAGAACCTTGCATAAAGAAGGGGGGAAAAGAATAAATATGCTATGGCACTCCAGATAATTTGATTACATTTCTCAGAAATTATTTTCCTTGCCTACAAAAAAAAAGAAAAAGAAAGACTAATTCAGATTGTGATAGATCAAATGTATCCATTGCTACAATTCAGGCACAAATTTGCCCTTATAATATAATATAATAATTCTTTTCCTATCCCCCTTACATGAAAGATTCAAAATGAAGGTTTTTATTATATTTTAATCAGAATTTATATTCTGGTTAGTTTGATGCACTATTGTTTTAAAGGCAAACTTTAGAATATACATGTCTTTACTCTGCAGTGATCAGTGTAAAGTTATTTCAGCCTGGGGACAAATCTACATTATATAAGTTCCCATTTCTAAACAGAAAAGTGATTACATTGAATCATTTTTATCAGTATCTACAAAATACAAACTTTCTGTTCTCATTTTTATGAAAGTAAATTTATATATGTAAAAATGAAAGTAAATTTATATATATATATATATATATGTTAAACTGAGCTTCTACTCTTTCACAAAATCAGAATACTGACACTCATTATTTATTATTCCAAAATTCACATGAATGTACATTTTATAAACTTGTTCCAATTTCTCAGAATATTTATTAAATTAATTTATTAAATGTATATGCTGCCCACCTCACTATCTCATATATTTATTTAGCAACCTGCAAATTAGGTCTATGTCAGAATATTTATTATAATGTTTCCAGCATTAAGTGCAAGTATTCCAACTAACCGAAAAGGAATTCATACCTCTCGGATTTCAGAAAATCACATAATTATTTTCAAGTTGAGTCAAAGATGAAATGATTCTGAATGTCTTTATTCTAACTAAAAAGTAAAACTTAAATAAACTTGAAAATGTAGAAAAATTAGATCCATCTTTGCCAATGTTTAATTTGAAAAACTTTGGTACAGTTCTATTCTGCGAGATAACCAAAAGAAACAAAGCACAGCCTAGAATTCCAGTGTCAAAATTGTTAGTTGAGATCAGTGATACAAGTCTGATTTTTCTCCTCAATTTATTTAGTAACTAAGAAGGAACCCTATGCATCTTTTATTTATGATCCTGTCAATATTTTCAAAATCTAGGGTGATTCAAGAGCACGGCATCTTAAAATCACTATATTGGATTCCTAGTGTTATTACAAATATGAGTCATCATGCAAAAATGATAATACAACATATTGTGGCTGGACTTTGTATGCACAGCTTGTGTATACTGCAGAAAGTCAACTAAGATTTGCCAAAATTATTGTGGCATTTTATTTATGCATAAGGCAACTGTATAGCTACCAATTTTGGAACCAAATGGTTCCATTTTAATTTCAGTAAGAGAGGCCTGACTGCATTGCTAATTATTGGAAAACAGATGTTCAGTTCTACTTTACTCAAAAACTATCCATTTGGTCTAAACTTTCTGACATCTCGGAATCAGTTTCTGACTGAAATACCTCTGATTTTGGATGAAGGGTTGTAAACAAAGTTTAGGTTTCTCTTAATCATTTCATTATAATTTACTGTGTATGTTGCAATCAAAGATATACCAGAACTTTTAGGTATAGCACACTATCTTTTTGTGAAGTGTAATAATTATTTTAATTCTGAATTCAGCATTTCAAAAAATTTTAAACTGCTGAAAGGAATAAAATATATTATGTCTAAAATAGCTCAGAAAATATTGGTTTTAAATACAAGAATCTGAAAGTTCCTAATCAAGATTGTTTAATTTTTATTTACAATTTCTATGTTGATTAAAAGTTGTATATATAAATGAAATTGTAATGCCTGGTCTTCAAAATACATTTTTAATACGGTTTTAAAAGGGTCTCATAGAAAATGAGTCGTTCTAAAAATCTATATGGTTCATTAAATAATAATGTTATTGAGATTCCTTGGGTTATTTTTTGGTGTATGAAAGTGCCCCAAACAATTGAAATTAGTATGCCTTGTTTTTTTATTACCTTCAGGCATATTGTAACAGGCAGTAACTCACCAGTAGAAACATGATTATAATTAGGAGTTACAATACTTCGGTATTTTCAGATAGGATTCTGGTCAGGAGTTCTTAGTTGATGATAACAAGTTAGCAAACTGTTTGTAAAGTTTAGATTTACAAAATTAATTATATTTCTGCAAATTAAAAATCCTTGGGACACAATAATTTTGGAAAAATAACCAGAAAATTGTTAAAGTCCTGAAATGAATTGCTTGTTTTTGTTTTGTAGGATGATGGCCTTCCAGAAAATGAGCATCAGTTGTCGGTAGCTGGGAAGATAAAAAAACATTTCAACACAGGTCCTAAGCCCAACAGCACAGCTGCTGGAGTTTCTGTTATAGCAGTAAGCATCTACAATGCATTTTTTTCCATATTTAGAAAATGATTTTTAGGACCCCTCCCCCATGTTCAATTAATGTATTCAGTTTTAATTGCAGTTCTTGGCATCCTTAAGTCTCAAGAGACTATAGTGTCATGCACTGAAAAGAGGTCCTAAAACAGCATCTAGTGTGACTAAAAAGGCCAATTTGAGAGTGGCAGTCCCTTCCACACCGAGGACAGATACAAACTGTTCCCTGCCCGTCCCCCAAATTTTGCTGGTTCCAGGACTGCCTCTTTGTCTCAGCCTGCCGAACAAGTGTCTCTTCTAATTGGAGAAGACCATGTTGCGTCTTTAGTCTGCAAGCTGAGTGATCAGATGCCAGAGTTTCCCAGCTGTTGATATCCATTCCCAAGGCCCTTAAATTCCTCTTGCAAATATCCTTATAATGCAGCTTTGGCCTCCCTCTAGGGTGCTTTCCCTGCACTAATTCCCCATATAGAAGATCTTTTGGAGTCTGACCATCAGCCATTCTCACGACATGCCCAAACCAGCATAGGTGTTGCTGTTTCAATAGTATATACATGCTAGAAATTCCAGCACGTTCCAAGACTATGCTATTTGGGACTTTGTCATGCCAGGTGATACCAAGAATATGTCAGAGACAGCACATATGGAAGATGTTCAACTTTCTCTCCTGCCATATATAAAGGGTCCAAGACTCACTGCAGTACAAAAGTATACTCAGGGCACAGGCTCTATAGACCTGGAACGTGTATGTTCTGTCAGCTTTGTATGTTTCTGTCAGCTTTGTATTACTAACACAAAAACCATGATAGCAGCAGAACTCCAGCAGGCGTTGGCCATTTTTGTTCATCTTTCCAATACCAAACTGACCCAAACAGGTGGGCCAAGAGCTATAATCTGCTCCAACTCTAGCATTAAAATCTCCAAGGATAAACAATGGTTCTTTCTCAGAGATTTTTTTAATAGTGGCATCCAGATCATCATAACATGTGTCTTTGGATTCTGCTGAGGATGATAATGTTGGTGTGTATGCACTAATAAAGGTAAACAACCCTGCTGATGAGTGGAGCTGTAAGGATATAATTCTTTCACTTCCTACAGCAGGTGGAATGATAAATCCTAGTAGACTACTTCTGACGGCAAAGCCAACCCCATGTTCCCTAGTTGCATTATGTGGTTTTCCCTACCAGAAGAATGAAGTTTCTCTCCTTTCCAGAGTCTAACAGCCTTATCTCTTGAAGAGCAATGATATCCATCTGCAGTCTGCTCAGCTCCATATCAATGATAGCTGTCTTATGTACATTGTCTATTTCTTGCAAATCATCGGAAAAGCTAGGGGTCATTGTCCAAACATTCCAAGTGCCCAACTTTAGGGCTAAAATTTTCTTATGCTTGTTGCGGCGTTATCAACCTACTTGTTGGCTTTCACCCTAAACCTCATGCACCCTATGAGGTTAACAGACTGGGGGGGGCAGCATCTTACTGGCTGGGTGCTGCCCAGTTTGAGGCAGGTGGTAGCTGCCCAATGAGGCACAATGGCCTCTCCCACCATTGAAAATAGCCCCTGGCATCACTCTCTTCGCCAATCAAGCAAAGACTTATAAACCGGTAACTTCCACTTCCCGTGTTGTTTCGATGCTATCTGCAAAGCTGGAGTGTCCTCTCCAGAGCACGAAGCCTGGGTGAATTAATATGGAGGATAAACTGTTACCCAAGCAGCAGATCCCCCATCTCCATGTTGCTGAGATAATCCAATGGAACAGCAGAGCCGATACAATTAGTTCCAGCTGCGTTGCAGGAGTTACCCCCAGTATAATTGTACAGTCACGAACTCCAACTCCGGGTTTTGCCTCGAGGTTGACTCCCAAAGTCTTTCCCATTAATAGATATAGTCACAAGGCAGTAGAGGTTTGAAGTCAGAGTTTTCCTTCTCCTAGAAGACAGTTCTACCATTTTATCTGTTGTTGGGGCGTAAAGCCCACTTCTGCCTTAAAAGCCGTTGACCGTCTTCTCCTGTAACCCTGGAAAGGAGACCTTATGAGGTGCTACCAGCTGGATCAAGGTTTTTTACGGAGGTATTACTCCTCTAGCACCCCCCCTCCTGACCTAATAGTGAGATTTTAAATGGTCTCCAGAAAATTAAAAGGGTGGGAGGTCAGATCACAGAAGTTATATCTTGTGTACCAATTAAATCTATTCTAAACTGAGAGGCACAAGTCACTGTTCCGCAGATAACCGGATGTGAGTCTCTCTATGTGAAGTGGGGTTCTAGGGTTCAGGTGGGCCTTCTACT
>JANHFJ010007594.1:242055-254617 GCA_032468195.1 Cerberus rynchops | reverse complement strand
GATGCGGAACACCGGGCACTGCTCACCCGCAATGGACAGGCCAGCAGTGTACATACTACAGACACTACTACATCCTCAACTGCTGCTGCTTTAGGGGGCCTAGGGGGTGGTGGAAGCAGCAGCGGTAGAGGAGGACTCCGAAATGTTTATGCTGAAGTTCTCCACTTCCAGTCCATGTGCTCCTGCCTCTGGTATAAGAGCCGGGAGAAGCTGCAGTACTCTATCCCCATGATCATCCCCAGAGACCTCTCCACCTCTGATACCTGCATGGAGCAGAGCCACTCCTCCCCTGGGCATTACCCAGAGACTCCATCCAACAGATGCTTCTGCAACACTCAACGTTCAGCCATCAGCTCTGTTTCCACAGGACTTCATAGCCTCTCAGCCTTCCAAGGACTTATGAAGCGGCGAAGTTCTGTATAAAGACTAGGAGCCCTTTTATAAACTCTCCTTCACTACTGAAAAAATAAAAAGGCAGACATGAAAACCCAGGTGGAGATAAGTGGCAACAGTACAACTTAGAATTTATATAAAAATTATAATTTAACCCTAAGAAAGAAGGAAGAACATGCACCTAAGGGAGTGCACAATAAACGGATGGATCAAGAAGTAAGTTGGTTGTGAGGGGCAATCTCCTGGGGAAACTGAAACACCAGAGTCTCTTGATCAAGCACTAGTAGTGGATATTGATAAGTTCTTCTGATGATCAAGAAGGGAGAAATTCAAGTTGTCCTTCCAAAGGTCTGGCAACACTAAGTTGTCTCTTCTCCCCAAGAAGGAGGCTCGGCACTCCTTGTTGCTGGTGGAAATTTTAAACTTGTTTTGCAGCAACTCCACAAAATGTGAAACTTGAAAATAAGGCTTTGCACCCTTGTAAAAGTGTATGGAACAGGGTGAGGTGGCTCTCAGATTGAGTGTACACATCTTAATTTGTGCCAAGGACTGGTGGAACGACCTTACATTTTTTTTCCCTCCCAGGCCAGTCCATTAAAGTGGGGTGAAAGGAGAGGAAATGATGTTAAGTACAGGTCCCCCCTCCATTTATCTGAGTCCATCCATTTCAAAGGGAAAGGAGGGGTCTTCTTGCTTGCTTGCCATTGAAGGGTCATCCATAAAGGGGAAAACATTTAGGTAGGAGAAGTTAGAAATCTTACAGAGGATGAAGAACTTGTTCCTGATTAGTTAAATACACAAAAGACATGTTACAAACAGCATGCATATCTACACACAGTGGCTTTTGCTACATGGTTTGGGCCAAATAATCAGCAAAAGCAGCTTCTTATTCATTGAATCCCATTCACAAGTGACATTTATTACTCTATCACCCTCCAGAGTATAGCACTGTGCAAAGCAGTATCCCATTTATATTTCTGTGTTCATGTGTACCTGTACACAACAATGCCCATTTGCTCTTTTTCAAAGCTTTCACATGTGCAAATCCACTCTCGCAATCTTGCCCAACTTCCCTTTTCTCACTATCCCTAAATCCCACTGAATAGATTTCAATGTTTTCTATATTTTCCCCTTTCTAGTCCTTTCCCCCATTCTCATAGACTCTGTTATCCCAGAAAGGAATGCCATTACAGTATACATCCCCCACTCAAATCCACCATTTTTGAGTATATGAAATATTTTAACTTCTTCACAAGTGTGACACAGTTGTAGCTCTAGCACTGTCTTGGCTTAGAATCTTTACGCAATGGTGCAGCAAGAGTCTGATGCAATGTGAAGGCAGAGCCTATTCAAATCTCATCATTTCTCCGTAACCCAAATTTCTAATTCTCCTAGGATGTGCAATGTCCTCTAAAAGTTACTGCATTTCTACAGATCAGATGAGGATTGTGTATCATGGGCCTCACTGCACCGAAGGGACACAACCCCAGTTTGCTAACCTGGATGTTTTACAGCTAACCCTAGGACAGTTGATTTAATTGGAAATCAACCATTCAGTCTTGGATAATTCGTTATGACTTTAACCCATCCACACATTTGCTCATAGGCTAGGCCAGTATTTCTGACATTGATTGCACAAGGCAAAACATATGATGACATGATGGAATTGTTCACTAGACTTCTTCAGCCTAGCACGCAATTGCATCTTTGAATCCATAATGAAACAATGCACAGTGAAAGATTATTGTGGAAAAGATGAGGTTTAAATGCTTCTCCAGTGCTCTTTCAAGGATTCTTTGACCCCATTAGAAGAATACTTCAATTGCTGATTGAAATACGTAATCCAGCCTCGCCACACACATACCCCACCTCCTCATTTTGTTGCTTTGTGTCTTGAGAGCATCAGGCTAAGGAAAGCTAGTGGGAATCCAATATGTTTTTCACCTCCTGATGCAATTGTTAGTTTATAAGCTGTGGAAATTGTTTAAGCAGAGATTTCAAGATCTAAAACTAGTGAATGATTTTTGCTGTTCTTACGAGCTGGCTATTTTTCCTATGATAGGGATCATGTTCTGTGATTCCTCTCATATTTCTTCAAGTGCTAAGTCATCTACTCTAAAACAACTCTAAGGCTTCTTAGATGGTCACAATGATTGGAGATGGGCTCAAAAATATTCCAATGGGAGCCATAACTAAATATTTGTATTAATTGGAATCTTTCTGGCAGAGCCCTAAGAATATACAATAGGATCCTCAAAGCAAGGATACTGTCCTCATGACGATGTATATACATTATGTTGTTTATCTTTAAACATTGATCATTTAAAATTATGTATGACAATAACTAGGCATACAGTAGGATGTTAAAGAGACCCATTCAAAAGGGAATTTGGAGGACTGAATTTCAATTTCGCTGCACACATGTTGTGCATTGATAATAAAGGATTGAATTGAATTGAAAGATAAAGATAACTGAAGGCTCTCCCTCCCCCAAATTTATCTTTAAATAGAAGTGTAATTCTAGATAACCAGTGAAATCTTTGTATCTCTTCTTCCTATTTTGGAGGGGAATTTTTAAATTCAGGACCAATTTTAAAATATATAAATATGATCGAGTTTGATTCTAGTAAGGCGAACAGATCTGATCCATGAATGCAACAACCTGCCTTCTCTTAGCAGATAGTAAAAAGGAGAAAGCTACACGAGAACATTAACTCTTAAGTTATCTTCATTTGGCTGCATCAGCAAGAGATAAACAAAGATGTGTGACTTCAGCTAAAAGTCACACCCAGCACTGTCCCTGTTCTCTTCCTTCCTTCCTGGGACAGATTCTGCCCAGAGGCTCACAAAGCAGCTAGGCTTTCTGGCTCAAATGGGCTCTTGCATCGGTGAGCAAATTAGGCTAAGCTGGTCTTAGGCTAAAGCTTTTTTATTATTGTCATTCCTGATCACGTGACCTTAGTATTAGAAGCAACCAGCACAGCATCACATTGACAAAAGTGTCAAGCCAGGGCTGGCTGGAGGGCTGAGTGGCAGATGAAGCCTTCAGAGTGTCTCCTTAGGTGTTGAAGCTGTTTGAGAAGAGTGTAAGAGGTACCCAAGATTAGGAAAAGTTCTGAAGTGCTAGGAGAACATGTGCTAATATATTTGGATTCAATATATTCTTGTTTTATTGAATAAACCACTCTGACCCATGCACCTTGAGAGTGCTTCAAAATGAAACATGATAGAAAACATGAAAAGAAGCTTAATATTTGTGGGATCATGCCAGAGGTGAAATTCAGCAGGATCTAGCAGGTTCACTAGAACAGGTAGTAAATTTTCTAAGCAATTCGGAGAATCGGTTGTTAGAAGAAATCTCCTTTTGTTTTTTTCACCTTTACAGGGTTAATCCTGTAAGGAAGGCAGGAAAAAAAACTTTCTGGTATTGTTTCTAGCCTAATCTTTATTGCCCTGCTTACAGAAACTGCCCACCCAGTCACATGATCCCCCAGTCACATGATGCCCACCAAGCCACACCCACAGAACTGGTAGTAAAAAAAATTGAATTCCACCATTGATTCAACCATAGAAGAACCAGGTAGTTATTACCTTTGAGTACATAAGTTGCAATATTTTCAGTTTTCTGCTTCTTATACTTTCCTAGATTTCTTGGGTGTGGAAGTTTCTATTTTTCTCACCAATTTCATAAATAAAGTAAGGACCTTATAAGCTTATGAGGACCCCACTACCTTAAAAAAAAAGATGGGTCAGAAAAAATTATATCTGTATGATCATAATTCTCAACAAACTAGCCATACTATTTAAAGGTAAATTGGGGAGAAAGCTCTTCTTTTTTCTTAAACAGAGCAGATTTTGTTGTATTTTTCCTAAAGTGTACACTATATTTAAATGAACAATTTGTTTAAATTCAATTACAACTAAATTATTGTTTTGCAGAAAAGTTAAATGTCTTGCTTTCAGTGTCTTAATCTAACCATATGCCTCAAAAGATTTGCCTATTATGTCTAATATAATATGCCAAATTGAGGATAGCAATATTCCACAAATTTACAAGCCCCAAAATGAAAGCAGCCGTTAGTTTTTTAATATATGGCAATTACTATTTATGCTGGTGCCAATTAAATACCAAATTATTGCTTCATGTAGCTTGTAAAGTATGTATAGAAGCATAGCTTGTAAACTATGTATAGAAGCATTTTTCCAAATATAAAACCAGTTCAGTACTTAATACTATGCATGTAAGAGAATGAACAGAAAATCAATCCAACGCCATTCCGTGCCCAAATTGATAAAATAATTTTATAACTGGACATTTGCACTAATTTATTTTGAGAGAATTCTATATTGCTCTGTCTGTGTTTAATTTCTTTGTTATAATCTTCTTGGCATCCTTATTTCTCAAGAGACTATGGGAACGTGCATTGAAAAGAGGTCCTAAAACAGCATGTAGTGTGACTAAAAAGGCCAATTTGAGAGTGGCAGTCCCTTCCACACTGAGGACAGATACAATCCGTCCCGTGCCCAGCCCTCAAATTTTGCTGCTCTTTTCACTCTAATTGCAGTGAAAAACAGATATTCCATTATCCCATAATTGGGAAATCACACTTTTTAATTGCTTCATCATCCTAAGATGCTAGGCAGCATACATATTTCTTATTGAAAATCAGTCCTTATGAGGAGAAAAATTCAACACACATTCACTGAGATGAACATTTCAAAAGAGCATTTCATGGGAAGAAAAAAACATCACACCCCAATTATAAGCCAGAGACACTTTGCGATGAACAAAATAAGCATATAAAGTATAAAGAAATGCAGCCATTTTGGACATAGATATTTAATTTGGTTTGGCCATATTATCTGAATTGGCTCAATTCAGGTCACTACAAAGACTTCCAGTTTCGCTATGCCACACAAGGCTAATCCATGCAGTATTCTGTGTTTGAGAAATTGATACCTCCACTTTCAGCCCAGCTGAAGATCGAGGTACTAATTTAGCTAAAATTTCCTTGCCTGAGCAATTTTAGGATTTTACCTAATTGTAGTGAAACTATAACAGCCATAATGAATCCATTTTTAAGAACACCAAAAAGGTTCATGATGACTTGGTATGAGATGATAGATAGATAGATAGATAGATAGATAGATAGATAGATAGATAGATAGATAGATAGATAGATAGATAGATAGAGATCAATCTACTTGTGTATTCTCTTTTATATTCTATGATACATTTAAATATATCCTCATGAATTTTATTCCCTTTTAAATAGCTTTATTTTGCAAACAATTTGATTAAGTTCTTCCTTCCAGGCAGAAATTTAAGTGGCTTGAGATTTAAATAGAATCAACATAAGTCTTTCAACATGCTGCTGTTGTATAGCAGGACATAATATGGGAGATTATGAGACCTGTTTAACATATCATCTGTATATCACAGTGCAAATGGAAACCAACAAGGTTCACTTTGACCCTTTGCCAAGAATATATATTTAAAACATATATTTAACAGTAGTGAAATGATTATTATTTGTTGATCACTCAAACGGATGCAGGATATACAAGTCTACTAATAAATATATTGGAGTAGTCAATTTTTTTAATGTTCCCATCTTTTTTTCTTTAAGTCTGCCTACATTTTAAGCTTCCTTCCATAATTATGCCTCTTTGAACCATGCTCCAAACTGAAATATCATAATGATTCATTGAACATGCTCATTTACTGCATTAGACTGATCAGAGTTTCTTCCCTAGCTTCACTAAATTGTAGATGGTACAACCAACAATTGTAGGTGGTACACTTTGGGTAGCTGATGTATTAGTCAGAGGCTGATTTTAAGTCAGCAGAAGTAAAAACAACTCAGTTGGCAGAATTGGCAAATTCATCCTCCATACCATGGAAGATAATTTGTCATTTTTTTCTTAGATTTGGACTTTATTGTTCCTATTATGTTAATGGAATCATGTAACATACCGTCAATATTTTTTTTTAATAGGGAAACCACCATAGCTTTCCCACAACTAAAACATCCCATTGTACGCATTTTTTCATATGAATTGCCAGGTATATGCTTAACTGTCCAGCTGAAACTCTTTTCAATTGGACTGCCAGCACGCTTGTCCGTGAGATGTACCGCTCAGTTCTTCTACTCTGCACTGTTTTTCATAGTTCTTACAACTCTTCAAAATGCTTTGCTAGTCCCCTTTTCACCCATTTTTGCCTTCTTTATTGTGTTTACTTTTCTTTTTTAAATTTAATTTGCAAGATTTGCAGTAAAATTTATTGTTTTTGGTAGCTCAAATATTCTAAATAAGAAAAGGTTGCAGCTTCAAACAGAATAAAAAATGCTATGAGAATAAAGAAATAAACAGATCTTTGCATTGTGTTTAGCATTGTGTTATTTTGGCACCTTATCAATTTCCTATTGGGCTTACATTATTCTATAGTTCCCCATCACTTTGGTTCATTATAAATTTGAGCAAAAATCCTGCAGTTCCATTTAACTTTTTAAAAATGTTGGTTATATATTTTTGCTAGATAACACTCACAAACCATTCTAACTTTCATCAACTTTACAATATAATGTTAATAAATAAAATAATATTTATTAGTGTTTCTAATGCAGTTCAAATGTACTGTTCTGTATGTACCAATATATTGTAATGTTCAAAATGTTTCTATGTGGACTGGAGTCCATTATGCATGCTACCTTGTACCTCAACAAAAATGTCAGATAGCAATAGCAATAGCATTTAAATTTATATACTGTTCCATAGTGCTTTAGAGCAGGGCTCTTCAACTCTGACAACTTTAAGTCTTGTGAACTTCAACTCCCAGAATTCTCCCGCCAGCTTTGTTTCTGGGAATTGAAGTCCACATATCTTAAAGTTGCCGAAGTTGGAGATCCCTGCTTTAGAGCATTTACTGAGCAGTTTACCATGTCAGCATATTGCCCCCAACAATCTCGGTCTCATTTTGTCAACCTTGGAAGGATGGACAGCTGAGTCAACCTTGAGATGGTCAGGCTATGGGCAGAGTTAGCCTGCAATACTGCATTCTAACCACTGTGCCACCACAGCTCCTAAAATCGATATAAATGCAGTACAATTAGTCCTTCAATTACAACTTTAATGGAGCCATTATGATTATAAGTCACAATGACTTTAAAGCAGATCACCCACATGACCAACCAAATTATACAGCCTTTTTTGGGTGGTTGTTAAATGAACACTGCAGTCATTGAGCAAACCAATTGTTTGGCATGACCCAGTGGTGAAATTCAATTTTTTTATTACCGGTTCTGTGGGTGTGGCCACAGGATTAAACATCACCAAGCACCGAATTAAACTTCACCAAAGTTACAATGTAATAAGGGGACAAGCAGTTTCTGTGAGTGAGGCAATAAAGATTAGGCTAGAAACAACTGCCTTATTTGCAGGATTAACCCTATAAAATTAATCTTTACAGGATTAAGCCTGCGAAGTGAGAAAAAAACAAAAAGAGATTTCTTCTAATAACAGGTTCTATAGAACCGGTGTGAACCGGCTGAATTTCACCTCTGGTATGAGCCAGTTTTACCAAAACTCAAAAATAATTGCCAGGTTTTGGCAAAAATGTGATCACATGATTTTGGGACACTTTAAATGACTATAAATGTGGGCCAGCTTCCAAACAATTGACATAAGATAATGTGACCACAGGGGATGACTGATGGAACTTCACAACCAGGGAGGTGATTTCAAATGGTTGATAAGTCAAGGACTATTTATAATTAAGCACAAGTTAATACAGGAAAAAAACTAAATGTAGGATTGAAGCTGAGATGTAGGCTTAGAAATATGCATGCTGAATATATGAAATCTAAATACTGACTTCTATATCCACAAGGCTTCCCCATTTGCTTTAAATGTGATGGAATATTCATTCATCTTACAAATATAAGGTTTTCCATTCTAATTTTTTTCCGCAAAAGAATAGCACTCAAAAAATAATACAAAAATAAAGGACAAATTATTTAGCACACAACATAACATCATCCAATATAAGAGAACATTTGTACCTCAGGGGTGAATTGTGGGGTCCTTGGTGATCTCTAACCAATAATATGATAGTGTTATTTAGTTTGGTAATCAAACATCTGCAAGAAAACCACCAAGTTCAGAGAATACCAAGGACCCTGTAACATCATCAATTAAAATATGAGATCTGGAACACTACAGGGATATTATATAAACATTGCTAAAACAGTTCAAAAGTTTACACTACAATCATTTGATTTTATTTACTGATCAAAAGTATTAAAGCTTTGTCTTCTCCTGAAGTTCACTGAAAGTGGTATTCTGTAGTGAGTAGAAAGATCAATTGCTACTGCAAAGCTTCCATCTTCTTCATATTGGCTTAATGAAAGGGACTCTTTCATTAAAATGTCTTACACAGAAGTCTAGGTAGCCTTATACTTTGATTCTTACGTTTAAAGAATGCCCTGTATCTACATTACTACACGTGTAAATATTAAGAAGCAAAGCTGCTTATGGAGTCTCAAAACACATACACTACATATTAATATGCAGTTCCATTGCCACCATTAGTCTGCCCACCTTTTTCAATCAACCAGCTTTTAAATATGGCATTTTTAAAAATCAGCTCCCCTCCCTGAAACCTCAAAGTAAAAATGAACATACTTCTGACATTTTTAGCATCAACTATGAAATTGTATAGCAGCTGTTTAGAGTTGCTTTTCTTTTATAGATTTTGTAGAAGTTCATATTACCCAATTCCTCTTGACACTGGAAGAATGAAAGATTTTCAAAGAAAATTATCTTTTAAATATGAAAGGCAGTTGACATTTTTGCAAGTTTGATGGCATATTCACATCTCTCTTCTATTCCCTCTGTCAGCTGTAGACATTTAAAGGGAAAATACAATGACAAACTTTGATACTAATAATAATAATAACAACAAAATTTATATATTGGCAGTTATCACTTCATCTGCCATTTATGCAAATGCATATTAAATATTAATCTTTTTTTCGAATTTTCTTGAACAAATACGTTTCTAAACATCCACTTTTCAGATTCTTAAATGAAATTTATCTCTCTGTGCCATGCTGTGTAACCAAAACTAATATAAACTTTTCTCTGAGGTTATATTTTCAATAAGTAGACAGTCAGTAAACTATTTTCTTTACACTCTTTGATTAGACTGAAAAAATGCTTTAAAATAAGAAGTAATTGCTTCAATACTGCAAGGACTTTTTAGCAATTTGTCACTGTTTTCTCTGAGTATTTCAAACTAGTGACTTAACTGCTGCCTTGTGGTGTCTGTAGTTACTAAAGAGGAGAGCTAGTAATTAGGGTTTAACAGATGTCTTGAAAGACTCATAGTGAAGTGGTATTACCCTACAGAGTTGATTAATAACATTTTCCTGTTTTGAAATTAATGAAAACAAATGAGCCCTTTTTAAAAAATCAACAAGATAGTATTGTATACTAGTGAGTTGCAGTCCAATTTATTTTTTTGATTGTGATTGGTTGCAGCACTATAGTGGGTGAAATAAGATCCAATTATATATGTTCCTTTCAAGCAGACACAAAAAAAATCTAAGTTTGCTTTGATTTTTTGAATTTCCTTTTTTTTATTCATGAAAGTAAATTATTGTTTGAGGCTTGTAAGTACCATGTATTGATAGAAGACAAAAAAAGTATAATGAAAATGTACGATTTGCAATTCTCAGAATGGTAAATACATCCAATGTATGGGATTTTACATGACTCCCATTTCCCTCTATTTTTATACAATGTTTTATCCTGTTATCCATTTTTAAATTACGCTGACGATCAAAGGGTAAATAGGATTTGACCAGGGTGCATCAGGCATGGGTAGACAGATGAAGGCATGACATAATATAGCTCTAATGCCTTTCAACTCACCAAGCTTAGGGCCAGCTGGGTTGCATATACCATTCTGAGAGCCTCTCTGTATCCCTTTCTGTAGTCACCTAATACCAGGACCTAGATTGCTGCCAAAGCTACTGTATATAGTTATTTAAAGTGCAAAGGTCCATGAGTTCAATTCCCAGCAGAAGATTTGAATGCCATAGAATAACATGTAGCTCCCACATCACAAAAATTCCAAAGATGATGAAACTAAACATTTAGTGCTTGCCTCCTAGTGGTCCATTTAGCTGAAAATTAGAACCTGCAATTGTGTTTTGATAATTGTTCTGTTAGTTTGATTGACCAAATAAAAAGAATAATTTTAAAAATAATAAATTATATATTAACACAAATATAAATTTAAACTGGTAAGTAGCAATTTGGCAGTGGTTTTAAAGAAGAGCTAAATGCTTCAAAGAATAAAGTAAAACTAATATAAACCATAGCTTCTAGGGTTACATTATATCACGCTTCTGTCCAACCAAAGCTTATTTGATTAAGTGTGAACTCTTGTGCACGCTTAAGAACTAAGTGGGATTTACATCAAAGTGAATAAATACTGGATCATGTAAGACTCTCTGGCTTATATTCCATTTTTAAATTTTTATCCTAAAAAAATGAGGGAGCCATATGTTAAAGTAAAAAAAAAAATCGCATTTGTGCATGTAAATTTAACTACAATTAAACCCAAGTACAATTTTTAAAAGCCTTTGGACTAAGTGGATGGGTAGAATCTTCCTAGAACCATAAGGCAAGGAGTACATGGACTTAAGACTAACCATATTCATAGTATCATAGAATTCAAGCGGAAGGATTGTAGAGACCATCTGTTCCCAAGCCCTCTCTAGTGCAGGAATCCATTATTAAAGCATTCCCAACAGAAGCAGTTACCAGGAAGGAAATCCTTCCCTTCTTAAAGTTGTTCCACTAGTGAGCAACTTTCACATTTATGACAGCTTATATCTCTGCTACAACATTTAATAAAAGAAAGCCTTGATTGCAATTTTCAATTTTTTTTAAGCTGAACCTTTCAGATATGTCAGTCCTGTAAGGTAGACTCACTGAGCAAACTTAAAGTCAGTTTTATTGGAACATCTGTAGTAACAGAATCTTGCAACTTTGAATATATGTCTCTTTTCTCCACCCCTTGTATTTTTTGTCTGAATCAAGGGGAGTAGGCCATCTGACATATTTTTGTAAACCAAGCCCTGTTTATTAGATGGTTGCCTTAATAATGAATCTTTCCTTTGTCCTTCAAGTGACCTCCATAGTTACTACAGCCACTTAAAGAATGGTCAGTTAATTCAACATTTTCACTTGGTAGATTAAATTTAGATATATTTTTACATTATTTTAAAATTCAATCAGCATGCATAGTTCAGTTATGGAAGTTGCTGCTATCAAGTGTAATCATCACCAATGGGAATGCACTAATTCATGAAAGATCTACCCATCAGTAGATCAATATTGATGACTGAGTACTCTATCCAGAATCATAGAACTATAAAATCAAGATAGCAAAATTCAGTTCAGAATATTCTTTTTAAAAAAATATGCACGTATACCGACACATAACACATTTGCCTACATATTTTCGCTACAGCCCTGGAATTTTCTAGTGGCCTTACAGTGAAGCACTGTGGTAAAATGTGATCTGGATTCCCAGGAGGGAGGGGGAGCATTCTAGAGGAGCAAGAGTCAGCAAAGTTAATAGTTAATAATTCCCAGAATATATGTTTTGTAGTGCACGTAGTCTGCTTTAGTTTGGCAGGATTTCTGTTTATAGGGGAGAGACAATTAAGAAAATGGCTTAAAAGAATATCAATATGTTTGTCTTAGGTTTTGGAGCCTGGCATCAATCTTGCCAAACTAAAGCAGAAAACTCTTAACTGTGCTGCCTTTTGCTTCTACAGAATGCACTGCCTCCTGGAAATTTGGACCACATTCCTCATAAATACCAAGCCCAGGCTTGGGGGCTGTAATTATCCATGTTTCTGAGCTTCCTGAACTGGTCACTATGACACACAGAATTTGGGATTTAGATGGGCTTTTTCCTGATCCATCAGGATTTCCCTTTTGTATTTCCAAGCATTCTTTCCATACATGAAAGTATGGAAAGCTGCACGAGTATGTGCGAGCTGCACTGGCTTCCTGTGGCCTTCCGGGTGCAATTCAAGGTGTTAGTTCTCATCTTCAATGCGCTCCATGGCTTGGGACCTGGGTACTT
>JANHFJ010007594.1:133952-145547 GCA_032468195.1 Cerberus rynchops | reverse complement strand
AGGAAGGAAGGAAGGAAGGAAGGAAGGAAGGAAGGAAGGAAGGAAGGAAGGAAGGAAGGAAGGAAGGAAGGGGTTTAAAATTCTATTTTTAAACACAAACCAAAATTAAATATATATGGCATTCCATTTAATATTCTAACAACATTTTATAAGGTCATGTCAGGAGAGTATTTACCCCTTAGTTCTATTTCTAAAATTATCTGTATGTGTGCAAAATTCCAGGATACTTCTCAAACCTGAGTATCCCCTGTCTTGCATACAGGCAGCCATCTTCCTCAAAGATAGAAACCTTACAGAAAAACATTAGCATTGTCAAAGTTAATCATAGTTAAAAGGAGTGGGAGGAAGGAGGAGTAGAAGGAAGGCGCTAAGAAAAGCTCTGTATTTGGAGAAGCTAAGAAAAGCACTCATTTTGTAGATGAAACAACCAATGAAATACATAAGGGCAAAGTGTAATTTCTATAAGTAGTTTCAGAGAATATCATTTCCCGCAATTTCTCCTTGATACAAAGTGCACAACTAGTCATGGATTTTTGCTGCAACCAGCAGGAATGGAACAGACTAGAAATGAGCACCTCAAGAAGGCAGCAATTCTCTGGTCAGCTCTGCCATGAGGCAGATGCTGGCAACTTCCTCAAGCATCACGTAGCAAGAAGATTAATGGTGTTAGCAGAAATCACCACAGCTCACCATCTTCTGTGCTGGTCTGCAGCCCCTGTTAGGCATATGATTTACAGTTAATTCCCTTATCAGAAATACTTTTAAAATTCACAGAACTCCATGACTGAAAGCATCAAGGAAAGTTCTCAAAGTATCTTGGGGAAATGGCAACAAAAGAAAGCCAGGGGCATTATAGTTTAGGTGTTGAATTAGAATCAGACACTCAGGTTCAAACCTACCTGCAGGTGTAGAAGGAAGTTAGGTGATATTATTTCCTTTCAGTCCAATCTACCTCACAGAATGTTTGCTGTGGGGGAAAAAATGGGGAAACAATGCTATGTACCCTGTTTTGAGTTCTGGAAGAAGCAACTAACTAAATAAATAAGAGATCCATTAGACCAAAATGATATAATAAATATCTCCTTGTTTATTATGTGAAATGTTGTACTGTCAAATCAAAAGGTTTAGCTTGTGGAGAGAAGACAGATTGCAACAACTTCTAAAAACCTTTCAGAGCTTCATCTAAAGTGTAAAATAATTTTCTCGAGAAATGCATGAGTGAACAATCAGATTTTAGCCTCTCCAAGCCAGCTTTCTTGCACTGAATAAATATGGTGCTTTATTTGGCTGTTCTCCATCCAAGCAATAAGATGCCTGTAATTATTGTTATGTCTGCAAGGGCCTGGCAAATAATTCAAAGAAATGTTTTGCCACTTTTCATTTAAATTAGCCCATATAGAATTTGTTCTGTTAAAAATAATCATTTCAGCCAAGAAACAGCTGGCATTATGGGCTGTGGAGGGCAACATTCCTGCCAACTATTGGATGAATTCTAAAATGATTATTAATGGACCACTTTCTAAAAAGCCCCGAATTCAAGGTTAGATGAAATTCTGCTGCAGTAATAGAAGCAAGAAACCTTTCAAGCATTGATAATAAACTTCCAAGGAAATCTTCTGACTGTCCATTATATTAAATATATATTTATGTCATCTTCTGAATTACTGAGAGATTATACAATAAATATAAATACATTTAAACAATGCAGCACAATTGAAAAACACAATTCCAAAAATTGTTTGGTATATTAAATGGTATATTTATTTATTTATTAGATTTGTGTAACTCTTCTTCCCTGTCTCACATAAGTGACTCTGGGTAGCTCACAGTTAAAACCACTGACAAAAAACAAAGCAAACCCTCAACACCAGTTCCATAACAAGGAAGGCCCAGCAGCGTCTTTACTTTTTGAGGAAACTGAGGAAGGCACAGCTTCCACCACACATCCTCACAACCTTCTACAGAGGGACCATCAAGAGTACCCTGAGCAGCTGCATCACCACCTGGTTTGGGAATTGCACTGTTTCGGATCGCAAGACCCTACAGCAAGGGTCGGGAACCTATGGCTCGCGAGCCAGGTGTGGCTCTTTTGAGCATTTCATCTGGCTCGCGGCACCTTTATCGGAAGAGGTGGTGGTGGGTCATCCCTTCCAGGGCGAAGAGCTGTCGGAGCAGGTGCGGCGCCAAGAGAGCCGATGGACCGCTCTGGGGAACCCGATGCGGAAGTCGGGCCGGCCTGATGAAGCACCCGAGTGCGCGGCCTAGGAGAATGGTGGCGGCCCAGAAGCAGCGGGTGCCATGCTGCCTCCACCGGGCCTGTCGTGAAGAATAACTTTCTCGGCGGGAAAAGCGCACAGACAGACCAGCTTCGCGGATGCTCCGGCTGCCGAGTGGCACTTCTCTTGCTTGCGGGCAGGCGGACAGGCACCAAGTGAGCGAGTGAGCCGAAAGTTGAGCACTCCTGGCGGGCAGACAGGCGCACCAAGAGGCGAGCAGCTGGCCGTCCTCTTGGCTTCCCTCCCCAGAACAAAAGTGAAGCGGCTCTGGCACGCAAACTGGCAGCTTTGGGGGGGGGCGACCCGCCCCTTTTGCCCCCACCTGGCGCCGGGAGCCAGAGGTCGCGCTCCGGCTGGCCGGGGAGGAGCGGAGCCGAGTGGGCCACCCAGCAGTCCAATCAGCAGGGCCGAGCAACAAGTGGGCGAAGCGCAGAAGCCAGGCGGGCAGGCCCTGGGCAGCCGCTGGCAGGGAGGGATGTGGTGCCGGCTTTCCTGCCACTCCTGCCCTCCGAAAGCTGGAGGAGCCCCACGAGAAGCCCCGCCGTTGCGTGGCTCGTGGGACGCCGGGTGCTGCGGGGACTCGGCCGGGCGCGAAGGGAGGGATGCAGCGGCGTGCCTGGGAGGCTGGCAGCGGCGGGCAGGCTCGGGCCTTATGTAGCAGTAGCTCTCCGGCGGCCTGGCACCGCTACTCTGCATATGCAGGCCCAGCTCCACGTGCCCGAGGCAGAGCCCGCAGAAGCATGCCCACGAGGTAGCACCGCCAAGAGCGGGTCGGACGCAACGCTGCCCCACCGGGGGCCCAGCCAGATGCCATCAGCAAATCCATGCAGCACCAGAAGTCGTATTAATGGTATTATAACAACATTATTTAAATTTTAAATAACTCTCTGAGTCAAAAAGGTTCCCTTCCCCTGATTTAAAAGAATAAATTCAGAGGCTTATTATACTCACATTTAGTTGAATTCAGTCTTAAAATATATTATATGGCTCTTACTGAAATAAATTTCCAAATATTTTGCTTTCATGGCTCTCTGAGTCAAAAAGGTTCCTGACCCCTGCATTATACTATCACCATATTTGATAGACGACCACTCCATTCCACTCAGAAAAACTAGACCACAGAGGAATGCCAAAAACTGATGGTTTCCAGAAGGGTGCACATGATATTTATTGGGAATGGATGTTTTATGCTATTTGGTGTCTAAAACAATACTCTAATAATACAGTTCCATAACCATGAAACAAATGACAAAACTATCATAATCTTGTAATCATCACAATTAAACAGCACCATGCTTCAGTAAAATCTCACCACACACACAGGAACCTTCTGCCACAATAGGAATAAGTCTCTTCTGGCAATTTTAAATTATAATAAACGTATACTGTATTGTCACAAGCTTTCTTAGTGTAGAGCTCACTTCCTTGGGTGCATGAACTATTACCCCAAATGGCAGATTAGCTTTTTCTTTTTTGAGGCAGTTAAGATTTCTTTCATAGCATAGAAAAAAACAACTATTTGCTGCTGTTTCCAATTTTATAAGCATGAATAGAGCTTTTTTATGTTAATTAGGTGTTTGAAGATACTACTGTGGCATGCTAAGTGTTTCATCTAATGCGCTAGAGGAAGAATATTGTCCAAGCACATAATTTAAAGGGCCTAGGTGAAGTCCTTGAGTTTTCTTTGTAATACTGAAAATCAAGATTGCTACTGCCAATCACTGCAGGAAATAATTCCAAACTAAACAATCCAAGAGTCTAACTTGGCACAAGGCCATTTCCTATTTTTGGAGCCAGATAAAACTATTCTGAAGTCTTGCTGTTATCATTTCCCTTTGCAATTCATATTGCTGATCATGACCAGATTCCCCTCTTTGTTCTATTGCATACACGCCCAACTGATGGAAATTGACAATAGTTCCATCTATGTAAACACTGAATATGGAGTTTGACAATATGTTATATGACATTTATATTTATAGCAGCAAGGATGAAATGGTCCTAATAATTTTCTGCCATTTAAAAGGTTTAAAGCAGGGTTTTCCAAACTGGGACATGTTCTTATTTTGAGAAGATACAGACAGAGTCCAGGGCAGGCGTGAAGAACATTTTAGTTAGCTTGTTATAATAAATCCACCTTTCCCAAAGATTCAAGATATGGCTTTCATTGTTCATTTTGGATTGTTAAGGTAAGTGTGTACATTAAGATTGCATAAAAGAGAGCTGTGATGGAAAAAATATTAGGAACTCGTGGTTTGAAGGAATGCCCAAAGAATAGGCATTAATCCAACAAATTTAAATACCATATGCAGGATAATGCCTTTAAATCTAAGGTAATGCCATATGAAAAAAAGTCAAGTGAAGACAAACTAAGTCCTTTTCATTGTATTTCTATTTTATTTTTCTTCTACTCAACAAAGGAGGCAGAATAATTCTTACTGCTTTTTTGTAAACTCAACTTGATTGTATTTTGTTTAGAGCAGACATGACTGACAGCACACTGGGTAAATAGCATATGCAGCCTGAAAATGTTATTGTTTCATACTAATGATATGAGATATTGCTTTTTTATTTGTGTTCATAGCTATTAAATAGCATTAAAATCTTCAGAAACTGTAATAATAGAGCTGAATATTATTGATTTCAATTTGACATTAATGCATGAAGCTTAGAAGACATTTTTTAAAGAAGCAATAACCACTGTAAGTTCTTGGTTGTTAGAATAAGCAAACAAGAATTCTTGTTTATTTTGTAAGACTGCTAAACAAAGAAAAAAATTATTTCTTTCTTAGTAACTCTTTTAGCTGAGAACACTGCAGAACAGTGATGGAATCCATTATGTCAGATGATGCAGTGAGTTAGCATCAAAAGTATAGAGTCACTCATTCTTTCTCTTTTGCTGGAAACTCTCTTTTTCTTTTCTTTATTTTTTTCTCTCCTCTTCCTTACACTTGCAGATCACTGGAACAAAAGGTCAAATTATTCTTACCATTGGTGTGACCAATCAGTTTCGTAGGTCAGTCCAAGGGTAGCATTTGGTTTTCTTTCTACTATTCTACAATATATTCATTTGTGCCTTTGAGGAAGCATTTACTGGACAAGTCAGTTTCAAGTTTTCTTGGCAGCATTTTTCAGAAATGATTTGCCATTGCCTGCTTCCTAGGGCTGAAAGAAATTGGTCCAAGTCACCCAGCTGGCTTTGTGCAATATCACTGGTTATATATATTTATACAGAGAAATCACTGTTTAAATAGGGGTATTCATATTCATTTATCCATGCAGATATTTAGCCTATCCACCAAGTAGCCATCAGACACTTGCCATTAGACAGGTTATTCTCAGGTTATCTATTCCTGTCAAAGAATTCGTCTGTTAAAAATGTTGCAAGCTGTTTAAGTCTTCTGCAAAAATTATTTTCTGTCTTGCCATCTACTGGGTGATTCTTTCCTGGATATCTTGATGAGAAGATTATGTATGTTATATCATTTACCAAACCACTAAAAAGTAACTCATAAGCAATTGTACTGTAATGTTACCAAATTTGGTTGGAAGGCTTAAATAGATTAACCTAGCACAGTAAGAAAGGATCAAAAGTCCTCTCTCTCTGCACAACTAGAATGAGACAGTGAGGATGAATGGAGGATGAATATTGTTATAGTTAATAGAAAAATACAAACTAACTCTATTGAAACAGCATTATGCACATCCGCTGTGGGTGAAATGAATATGTCTTTGATTACATTTGGTACACTGGCTAAAAATAAATGAGGTACAATGACTGCTTCTTTCCACTTAGTTTTATTTGTCGTCAGACATGCTAGAAAACTTAAAATAAAGTGTACTTATCAGAATGTATGCCTTAGGGCAAGTCACAGAGTTTTCCCAACATGTTTGTCTGGAGTTACTAATGGAACTGTTTCTTGTGAAGGGGTCTCACGTATTCCCTTTTGCCCACCCACCATGTGCTCAGTTAATTTCAGTTTTTATTTGTATAAGAAACAACATTGGATTTCATTATAGATTTTAGGTGCCTAGAGACCATTGGCTGAAAGAAATCTTATTCTCTTCAAAATTAAATGCTAAAATTACAAAATGCAGTTTTGAGTACATTGAAAGTAGAAGAAAGCTTTACTGTGAATTTGAAACTATTCCTTCTCTCCTGATAAAAAATGCTTTTTGGTGCTCGTGAAACTTGACAGCAATTGCTTACAGCTGCCTAGTTTAACTTTTAAAGAACTCAATTGTGAGCTTTTAAAATTAGAATTGTATCGTACATTAAAGAATAGTTTGTTTATTTTTGAGGATATAACTTTATTACCATATATTCAGTCAAGGTTTGGGTAATTTTTGCTTGTTAGTTTTAGTTTTACTTACATTTATTATATTCAAAGCTATTGGAAACTTACACATGGGTTTAAATCAAGGTAAGGGACTATAGTGGAGTTTATAGTTTGCTGTCTTTTTAAAATAAAGAAAAAATGAAATATTTTTAAATCTATACCAGAGTAACCAGCAGTGCTTATCTTCAGCACTTACTCATATTTAAGATTGCATTATAATGCAACATTAAGGAATGTACAGTATGTAAACATCTTTCAAAGTTGAATTTAGAGCTAATCATACTCAGAGAAGACTTACAGAATTCTACCTAGCTTGTCATGGTTACTAATTCTAAATGTTTTCAATCCTTTATTTCTGATTTGATTTCCCAAGAAAGTTCTATGATGGCATCTATCTAATCTTTAAGAAAATCAGTTCTAGAATATTGGTATCACCACTTCCCACTTTTTATAAACTTGGCAAGGTGCTTCTCATATCACAATTGCTTCAGAAAAAAAGGTCACACCAGAAAGTGGAGAATTATCAGATTTTCAAGCAAGCCTTCTATAAGTAAACTATATATAAATGAAATTTTTAGTCACTGGGATTATAGCACCAGGATTTTTTTCCTCTAATGTCTCTGCCTAGTTCTAAAGAAAGCTAAGGACAGAAAATCCATATCCATTCCTTTAAAATTATCATACCTGAAGGCTAAGCAAGACAAGAACTGTCAAAGGCATGAACAAGCTGTTGCCTTCTTAAAACAACAGCATCTTTGAAAGGCAACTACAGAATATTTATCGTTTTTTGGGGGCAGTCATGTGTCCAGTTTTAGAAATAATAGTTCTGTTGTTGAAGGAGGTCTTGTCCAAGTTTACTTGAAAGTCCCTAGGTGACATAAAGTTACTTTTTAATATCTGGCATTGGATGACAGACAGAGCAGGCCAAAATTTATCTGCTGGTCATAGTCTTTCCACTACAAAGCAATATGTTACGATTATATTTATATAACATTAATTATGAAATTAAAATATCAATTAACATTTTAAAGTTAGTTTCAAAAAGGCGAGCCATTTGATGCAAAGACTTTGCCTTTATCCTCTTATAACCTTGCTCCAGTGAAACATGAAAACTCATGCCATCTTCTTTTGCATGAATAACAAAGAGTAGAAACATACATTTCCATTAATGGATGAAATCACTCACAAATTGTTAACACGTGCTCTAATTTTCTTTTCCTCTAGAAATTACATGGAGAAACAATAATATAGTAGATAAACAAAATTTGGCATTGTATTCTTTTATTTATTGCAGTGATAGATTCTTCTGTGGGACAAGTCATACCAGAAATGATGGGTGGAGGCTGGAATTAATCAAACATCCTGCAAAGATACTTGATCATGGAGAAATGCATTTTAATGGAGATTTTTTTTGTTGTTGTTCTGGCTTATTATAGAAATAAAACATAACCATATAAAGCATTGTTTTTTATGAGTCAAATAAAAAACAGACAAGTTTAGTAAATCAAATAATATAATATCTACATTTCCTTACTTTATATGCACAAAACTATATTAAATATTTAAATATAATTATATGTTCCATCAGTCTGTAAAACACATTAGAAAAACATTTTCCTATATAGTAGAAAGCTACTAGATCAAAATGAAATTTCTGTCATTGTTCTATTAAATTCAGTGCTAAATTTTCTATCTTCTCAATTTATATTACAAAGAAATGAAATCTCCTTTGGGACAATGTAAACTCCAGCCTTTATTATCTTACAGCTTTAGTCAATGTTTCTTATTAATTTGAGACTCAGCATACAAAGGAGAATGATTCTGATAAACATATTTGATCTGAACATGTCCATTCACAAATTAAAAACCTTCTTCCTTCTTTGAAGAAAGACAGATCTAATGGAGGCTTACACTAAAGTGGATAGATCAATGAGGCTGTTGCTCTTGTCAGGTACTGTCGTAAAATGTCTAACAATTAGATTATTAATTTACAAGTTGGTGAATTAAAACTGGTAAAGCTGATGAAGATAAGGAAATAGCCTACAAATCTGAGTAAAGAGACAGTGCTCTGATCTTAGAAAACATACCAACTCACATAAACTCAGAGGTTCCCCCCCCCAATGCATTGTAAATTGGTGATACAGGTAGTCCTCAAGTTACAAATGTAATTGTGCCTGCCCATTCTATTCATAGCCCAAGGATTCATGGGAGTGAATCTCATACTTTAATGAGATCACTCTCTCCTTTCACCCACACATTCGCTAATTGAATGCGAGGCTCATTAAGTGCACATGAGGTATTTCAGGGTTGGGAAGGCCATGGGGGTGGCTACCGATGGAACAGGTCACCTGCCTAAGATCACCCAAAGCCTCCCCAACCCACTAAAATATCTCATGCTGATCGAAATTGCTCCCCCCCCCACAGCCTTCCGTGCCTGGGTCACTTACCTTGTCATTTCAGTACAGCAATAAGACAGTGTAAACATGTAAATAAGGGTCAGGGCTTCAATTGCATTCCTTTGACTGTTATATTTTCTATTTTGATCTCCTACAGATACCACTAGTTTCAATATACAAATATGATTTACAAAATTTAAAAAAATTTATGGGCAACGAAGACTACAGATCCAAAGAAGATCTTTTTGCCAAGTGATGCATGTTCCTTCACTTGAGTCATCAGATTTGATGACCTCAAAATTCATTCATTCATTCATTCATTCATTCATTCATTCATTCATTCATTCATTCATTCATTCATTCATTCATCAAATATATATGGCCACCTAACTCACACAGTGATTCTGGGTAGCGTAGAACAATAAAAATCCACAAATATTATAAATGCTCCATCTACAGTAACTATTCTTGGAGGAAAGATACTTATCTCTTTGTAAAGGCATGCACACAACAATAAATATTTAAATGATCAATTATACAGGTCCTTTGACTTAGGAAATTTGGATGCAGAAGATATATATTGAGAAGAAGAATCACTTTTAAAAACTTTAATGCAAACAAATATTTTATAATATTCTAGCAGTACAGCATATTTGCTTTTTCTACCTTTATTTTTCAGGAAATGCCCAGAGCTTTAAAATGGTAGCATTCCATCTATTTTGTTAGAGATATCTTGTTGGTCCTTGACAGCCTTATCATGTCAACTTTCTGCAGTAGTATAGTTTTCAACAAGGAGAAGAATAAGTATAAACTATGCTTCCTGTGGGTATATTTTACTATGGTAGATTCTGGGTGATGATTTGTTATTTCTGTCAGATCAAACAAAGAGATAGGAGAAGAAAATAAAATACAATAACCAAAAATAAAGCAGCTGAAAAAAAAAACTCCAAAATCTACTCAGGCCAAAACTTCATCTAGGAAAAAACCATCAAAATATAGTGAATATCAAACATCTTCAAAATAAACAAATTCTGTACAGAAAATCTGCTTTCAAGATGGCTATGAAAACCAACTGTCAAATGTTGTTCATTTATTGAGTAACTCTCTCCCACCCCTTCCATTGCTAGTGTGGCTGGATTTTTTTATTAGGGAACAAATAAAATCTGACATTTCCAATCCTTTGTAAATACCCTCCAAGAGTTCTAAGTGATAAATACTTTTGACTCTTTTTAAACTCATAATAGTACCCTGTGAATTAGATGAGCCAGGAGATAATATAAAGACCAAAGTGTGTATAACTGAGTATGGATTCAAATCAATCTCACTGTCATAATGAAGCATTTTATTACCCCATGGGAGGTATGCAAGATGTAGTGATGGCCAACAACCTTGGTGGCTTTAAAGGAGTTTTACATGGTTACACAGATTATAAAATTATGAATGGTATTATTAATGAGAATACCATATTGCCTCAATTACTGCTCACAGGACATGATCATTAAACTTTTGTGATAAACTTTTGTGTGATTGGTACATTGCACTAGCTAGGTTTCTAATCTGCAGCAACAAAATTTCTCCTTTCACTCACTCATTTCCTACTGCAGAGTGCCAGAAAATTCTTAGGCTGCAGTAAGTACGGAGATCCACATTTAGGTGGAAAACATTAAATCTATTGAATCATCAGGATACCACAATTTGAAATTGTACCTCATATGTTATATAGAACTGAATACAGGGAAAACAATCTAGAAAGAATATACAAAGATCAATTGTCAAATATAATTCTTCACTAACTTTTAAAAATAATACTAAGCATAAACCAACTGCATCTATAAAATGTAAATGAGGATTTGGCAAATATTTGAAACTAAAAGTGAATAAAATAAACATTACATTTGAAATACTAGCTCCTGCAAACATACACAGAAAAAGCCTACTTTCAATGTTGCATCTGACAAAGGTAATTACATCTGGGGCATCAAGCTAATGACTGCTATTTAGCCATTTTAATTTCATGTTGTGATGGAGGAGCAAAACATTAGTGATGTATTGACATAACTACATTAAATTAGTTTTGTAAAAACACATGTCGTGTCTGTTCAGAAGAAAAACTAATAACAATTTAAGTATCATAAGAATAGGTGTAATTTTTGCAAATGCAGCTTTAAAAACCACCACTCATTTTTCTTGTAGTTTAATTTATAAGAATGGAATTTCAAATCAAAGATCTCCTCTGGAATAGCAAATCAAAGTTCCCTTCAGTGAGTTTGTATTTTACATTATGGAAAATTTTCAATAAAAATGGAAAGGTGGGTGTCATGCAGCAAAGCAAAGCATTAGCCTCCAGAATTTATTTTCAAGAATGTCCTTGGGTTCTATGTAGAATCTGCAGCTAAATGCCTTGCTTCTAAATACATTCACATGTTCAGAAAAACAAACAAATAAAAACAAAGCTGAGTGTGTGAATGGCAAAAAGCCTTATTGATTTTGCTTTTCATGGTCACTGGAGTTGACGTGCTCCCTATGGTAACCATCTTTTATAGGCATCAAAGACATGTTTTGAAAATGCCAAATGCAGACAGT
>JANHFJ010007594.1:77736-105162 GCA_032468195.1 Cerberus rynchops | reverse complement strand
GAATTCCTGAGCCAGCATTCTGGGAGTTGAAGTCCATGAGTCATGAAAGAGCCAAGGTTCCCGACCCCTGCCCTAGTGGGACATAGTATAATGTTTATTTTGATTAGAATCATTGACCACGCTCATCAAATCCATAAATGCCAGCTAAAATCCATGAGAACTAGTGGCATCTGAACAACTCATAATGTCAAATGGTAACATCAAACATGTGATGCAAGTAAGCTGCATCATTTACATGAAGATGTTATGCCATTCAGATTTATATTTGTACACCTTGTCTCTCTTTTACGCCTTTCAACATTCTGTATTCTTCTTGTAGATCTCATTCTGTTCTGTCTTCTCATCTGAAGGTATCTTTGAAACTGCCTACAGTAATATGCAGTCTGCTCCCTAAACTCAGCATGCCTTCTAATACTGTTAGCTTCTGTTAGCTGTTGAGAACATACATGGAAGGCTGTTACTGTCCTCATGTTGTGCTGGTTAGTTGTTTGCAAAATAGCATTGTCTTGAAGAACTTCAAGAGTGCCATTGCTAGATAATGTAGATGCAAAATGGGTGGTTAACTATTTATTCAATTTGGAAAAAGCTCTAATTTGAGGTTCTAGGCCAGTAATGGCGAACCTTTTACTTACCGAATGCCAAAAAGTACACACTTTGCACGTGCCATCCACATTTCTGTGCAGCTCCTCCACGTGTGCTGCATGTGCAACCGCACCATCTGCACATGCATGCAGCTTTTGCACATGCAATGCATGCATGCTGCGCACAGGCACTATGCACACATGAGCAATTGCATGTGAATGTGCATGCACAGGACAGCTCCAAAGACCAGCTGGATTTCCTGCAGCAATAAGGTGCAGGCACAGCAAAGGCCTGAAGACCAGCTGGCTCTCTGCAATCGCACATGCATGCATGTGTAGTCACATGTGCATGCTCAACTGGAGGTAAGTTGGCTGACAGCTTTTGTGCCCAGCAAGATGGCTATGTGTGCCACCTGTGGCACCAGTGCCATAGGTTTGCCATCACAGTTCTGGGCACTATAGTGTCAATGTACACAAATGCAAGGTGCTGTTGTTAAATATTATTGTGAAATGATGGTCATCTGTTTTTCCTGGAAAAATCCCACTTGACAGGTCATCTGAAGAAAAATATTATTTATTACTTGACATTTCACTTACTAATATTTTCTGAAATAAATCTTATCTTTGAGATTTTCTTTATTAACCTATATACAAGTTCGCAGATCTATAGAAGGATCCAACTATAACCGTTGTAATTCAAATTATATTAGCATTTTTCTATATGTTCACAAGCATGGTATATAATTAATTCTTTTCGTGTATTCTGTTATTTCATATCATATACATCATATATTATTTGACTCAAGAATCTGATATGCAATCTTTCTTTGATAAATATGTAGTTCTCTCATATAGATTGTGAAATATTTATTTCATGATTTAAATGTTCCTAGGGCCTTATTGTTTAGTGCTTCTTTCAGCACAATTAGAAATAAGTATGGTAGCAGGACAATTCTAATAACTTTAAAGTTAGAAAGTTAGCATAATTAACTGATTAAGTAAAAATTAAATTTTCTATGGGAAAGAAATTTTGTTCAGTACCCAATTAAATAAAAAGTTTTACATGGAAAAGCTTTAGTCAGACAGTTACTTAACCAAAACATTTGGCTGTATGAAAAATTACTTGCTTGAAAAAAAAAATCACACTTTCATTTATTCATTAATTTGAAAATCTCAATATATTACTCCCTTTTCTGTAAATTAAAGCATAACATAAGTAACTCATTATGCTTATTATCTACCAGTAAAGAATTTTGTTATTAATAACAGTAATACATATTTTTGGCAGACTGAGGTGTTTGATGTGTTTCATATTGGTTAATATTAGAAGGATTGTCATTAGTGATGGAGCTACAACCTATAATATTTTGCATGATTGGAAATGATGAGGGAAAGGCCTATTTATACCTTAATGAGTAGAGGTGATACAGGATGTTAAAATCATATATTAATAACACCATATAATGTACTATGATTCTATATAAAAACATTTTAAACTATTTTTAGAGGAAAATTAAACTAAAATAAAAATTACAAAAATATTTCTTATTTGAAAATTTAGTGGTATTCTTACAGGAAGATCCAATCAAGTTGAAAATAAGCAGATCTCCCAATGGCTTGTTCATGCTGAGATAATCTATGGATCTATGACAGTCTCTTTCATTAGCTTTTCAGCTTGTCAAACAATAAATGTAACCTCTGACCTTTTGTATGTCTTGAATATAACTTGAAGTCTCAAATGTCTAACTGATAAAACACCTTAACAAATACTTTGTCTTATTTTTCAAATTAAATATATATAATGAAATATAAAGACAAATGCTGAGTTGCTTATTTGCAACATTTCCTGTTCAATTCAGCAACTAACAAAAGCAGAAACCAACCTTTAAACTAGTAATATAAAGCTGTATCTTTACAATGACACACAAATTTATTTCTAAAGCCAGACTTCCAAGAACTGTTCCTGGGGCTATTTTGAATAATTACAGAACTAATTAGGTACTTTAAAAGTAACTTTGTAGGTCACTTCCTAGAAAAAGAGAAAGGAAATGCCTTATTTAAGGGCAAAAGAGCAGAAATAGAATATTTACATATGGGCAAAGATGAATGTGTATAACCTATTTAAATTAGAGACCAGCCTATATTTTAATCTGACTACGTTTTCAATCGACAATCTCATTATTAAATATTTGTTGCTTTTAGAATTATTTATTAATTTTGAAAAATACATGAATCATTTAAAGTAAGCTCCTAAAACACTTTTCCCCCTTCCATTCAATCAGGTCTAATTCCTAGATTCTGTCTGGACAAATCCTTGTAGTTTTCTTGGCAATTTCTTGGTTTTTCAGAAGTGGTTTGTCATTGCCTCCTTCCTAGGGCTGAGAGTAAGAAAGTGACTAGCCCGGCTTTGTGTCCAAGGTGGCACTAGAACTCACTATCTCCTGGTTTTAGCTAATTCCTTAACTACTAAATGAAACTGGATATTTAAAACATTTAAATGTAATTAAAACATTCTGTAAAATGTTATACTCCATGCACTTTTTGAATAACTATACCTTTTGTTACATTGGAAATTAATTTTGAAAATAAGAAGAAAAAAAAGATGTAGATAATAACAATTTGCCTTGAGAAACAGACAGTTCTGCTATAAACAGCTCCCTGTAATTACTATTACTTTTCAGATTTTTTAATTATATTTTACTTAAGATCAAACAGGTGGCTGAGAAGTGAACTACATTTCACTTATACCCTATACATTAATGTATAAACTAGTTGAATTGTTAATATGAAGTAACATCTAATCCAAAAATCCCTTCTATGAATACAAAAAGTATTTCTCAGCAGCATTTTAAATTAAATATAATTCCTATAGTTATCTGGTGACTCCTCTGTGGGCACTAGTTTTTTCTTTTTTAATCACATAAAAGTGATTAATGCTTCAAGTCATATTCAATACAAAGAAGTCAGAAATCTTGCTGGTCAGAAAATAATGATATAAATGCAAAGGAAGGTAGTAAAGACACATCCAATTATCATGACTTTATCTGAGAAAACCAGGTGGGAGTAAGTATTGGACCCACAGTTTTGATAGGATAATTTGTGGCTTTATACCAGAAAAGCTAAGTGTATATCTTATGAAGAATTTTGTAGTTGCTTTATATATAGATGTATCTAAAATAAAGTAAAACTTTAGTTAAGCAGCTGCCTGTCAGAATAGACAGGATTAATGAGCTACATGTAGGACAAACTTATATATTTTCTTAATAAAGTAAAATAGAAAATAAAACTATGGAGCAATAAAACTTAATTTTCTGTTTTTACTACTCTTTATTTTTCTTGTCCATTTCCCAGATTTGGGAAGTATACTAAATAAATATCCTAGGCATAGGGCAGTTTTTAGCCATATGATTTGAAGACATCAACATCAATTTTAAAACCTTCAGATGAAAGTGTAATTAGAAAATGTTTTATTTTTTATGTGCCATTCAATCACAGTTTTCAGTCTCAAAATAGGATATCTCAATATGTCTAAGCATTCAGAATGTATTATTCCTCTTCATAGAAATGAATGGAATATTTTTGGTCACATGGGAACATGATCTCTATGTGAATAATATATTAACTTAATTACAAGCTTTATATAACTACATATCTACTGTCTATTCGGTCGCAAAGTCAAAAACAACTGCTGCCCAAGAAAATCTGTTTGAAATTCAAGTTTAAAAGTAATTATTAGATATGCACACTGTTTTCAATGTGCTATTATATTATGTATTATTGCTCTTTATAATTTGTTACTATCTTGATATATCATGAATGTTGTACCATGGAAGTATTTATTGTATAGCAATGTGTAATGTTGTCTGATGAGTCTCATTGAGTTAGAATAATGTTGGTGGCACACAATAATAATGATAATTATAATAACAACAAGAACAACAACATAAGATCTGATTTCCTTTTTCCGTTACAAAATAAATAGAACTAAATTTAAACTATTCAATACAAAGTGATAATTCCTCAGAAAATCTCTCTTTATATTGCTTTATATTGAATACCTTGACTAAAATGTGTAGCATTATAATAAAGATCCTGCCTTATGCTATCTGTACACTACGAAAAATTTTATGTCTATAACCTTTAACTGGACAAAACAGCAACAATTTTTGAACCAAAGTACCTCAAATGGGATAACTTATAGTAGGGATCCTCAATCTCCAGGCCACAATCCACCACTGGGCTATGGCTTATTTGCAACCAGGCGGTACAAAAGCAGCAGGCTGGCACACAATTGCATGTGTACAGCTCAATTTGCACAAGCGGTGGGCCAGCATGTGTGCAGATGTGCATACAGCTTGATTTGCACAAGTGGTGCACTACGTGTGTGTGCTGTCCCACCACTTGTGCAAGTTGAGCTGTGTGTGTGCACCATCCTACTTCTCATGCTGACCAGTACCCCTTTCACCCCTGCTGGGCCGGCAAGCCACAAAGGTTGGGGACCACTGATTTATAAAATACATCCCAAATCCAGACCCCATGTCTGTTGTGCAAGTGAAATTTGGCAAATTTCCTGTCCCTAGTTTCGGTTGCTGGAAATCAGATAGACCAATCACACTTAGGACTTTGGAATTGGATAATCCGGTCCCACCATAAACTGGTTAAGCTGGCAAGAAGTTGTAAATTGCTCTTGTTCACTTTGTTTGCCTTTGGTCATTCTGTTTCTCTTTATAGGTTAGGAAATATCTCTGAAACAATGACTCAGTGGCTCACAGGTTATCTGGTGATAATTGAAATTGCTTTTGCAAGACTAGGATGCATGTTTTCTTTCACAGAATAGAAATAAGATTCAATAAACACACAACTGAAACATACCTTTGAAAGATCTCTGAAGTTTCCTGGCAAGGTTAGATCCAATTCCTCTGATTCATAATTTGTTAATACCCATGGAAATACAGGATACTGATTGAGATCATTATAGGTACGTCCTGAAAAAATAATATAAAATTTATGGATGTTTGTTTAAACTAACAACTTTATCAAAACAGCAAACAAAACATAATTTTCTTGGGGCATTATCAAACATATTTCACCTGATGGAACTAAACAACTACAGCATATCAAACTATAAGTTCAAGCAAACTACAAACAACATGTTGGTATTCAAATCTTTCTCCCTTGTCCCAAAAGTAGCAGATTCAATACCAAACGTCTATTATTTGTGAGTTTTGCTATAAAAAACCTAAACAAATAGTATATTGGGATTAAACAGGTATATAAACTTAATTAATAATGAAAGAGTTTGTATGTGCATAACCTATGTGCAGAATAAGCATATAAATCATGGTGGCATCTACCTATGATTCTATTTTCATTTAACATACATCGAACGTATTATACTTGATCATACACAAAAAGCTGAAATGTGAATTCTAGGCATGTGCCTTTACTCAGGATGAATTAATTTTATCCTGACAGGTTCATTAACTGTGCTCTTCCCTACTTATACTTTTTGTACTCAATAAAATACCATATGTAAAGCGTCTAAATATTTTTTAAAATGTTATTTACAAAATGTTATACCTACCCAATTAACAAAACAACCTTTACATTTAAAAAATAATTTTTAAAAATTAGAAAAGATACAACCCCCATAAATAAAAGACACAAACTAAGGCAAGCAAAAAATCTATCTTATATTGTATAATACTCATCTACTAATAAATACACATAAATATATTTATAAATAAAATCAGTATAAAATATTGTTCTAAAACATCACAAAATCTCTGCCATAGTAGCATATATTTCCGCATCCTTTGATTAGTGGATAATACTGTCTTTTCCAAAACAGGTAGATCACACTTTTTTAATTTATGAAGCACCCAGTTTATTAAAAAGACATCACTGTACCCAATCGTTTCCTAACTCAAGAACAACTCGTAACTTTAATTAATGTGATGATTATGTAGCTATTTTAGAAGGCTTGACCCAATGCATGCTGATTTAACTTCCAATGGTGACTGCCACTGGAAGGAACAGTGTCATCTACTTCTCACATTCCTCTGTGCGCCTGCTTGAATATTTATACCTCTGCATATAAAAGGGACCTATTTATCCCCAGGAGAAATCTTACATTTCCACTTATAGTTAGCAGCACAATAGTAGTTAGGAGGCCAAAAAGGCTGAGGCCTATAGCACAAAGATTTCTGCTACTTTCTCTTGTTACATAATGAACTACAGAAATACACGCATTTACAATATTGATATACTGTATGATTTTCTTATACTGAAGAAGCAAAATTTTTCAGTTACATTTACAAAGATTAAGATTAAAGCCTGAATATTAAATATTGCAAGTCTATGACACTAAATGACTTGAACAATAAAACCCAAGACGCAGAAAAAAAAAAAGAAATTTCAGAAATGTTTCTTCATTAAAGTAACTTTAATTAAACCATCCAATTTAATGTTTTTATATGGCACTTTAGTTTTGAAGGAAAGTGATGCAGAGACAGCTGACAAAGAAATTATAACTGCAATTCCTTGGTGAAAATGTTAATGACAGCAAAATATTGTTTAATTAGATGATTGCAGCATCTGGATTAACACTCTTTAAAAGCGATGTTCCTGTGCTTGTCTGCTTCTTCACACTTTACAGACATTTTGTCATCTCTAGGTCATTAGGAAAGAATTTTTAATGGTTTTTCTAGAAGCAAGCAGTTCAAGTTACATCTAATTAGATGACAATAATAAGCCCAACACATGCAGTACCTAAATATATACATAATTAACCAGTGAGGGCTTGTACATTACAGAGTAAAAATGTGGAAAATGCTAAAAAGGAAGGGAGGCGGGAACAAGGGGGAGGAATGAGTCTGAATTCATTACCTGAACATGTCAGTTTTAGACTAAAATGTAAAGATACTTTCCATACTAAATAAGGGTGGAATATTCCTCATCCTTTTTATATAATAAGTCTCTTATTTATTAAAGCTTTCTCATCTTATCTGCTCTACCCAAGCAATAATTTTCATCTTTTCTAAGGACTATTTCTAACAAAGTGTTTAGATTGCTTTTCTGTCTTCAATATTTGCATTTATAATATACTAGGTATTTTGATTTTAAACTTAACATTAAATGTATTTTGGTATGTAATGCAGTACGTTTGCTTATTGCAAGTAGATTCAAATATTCCAGTGACCAGTACTGTAACAGACAATTTACTTCAAATATTACACTTTTCTATATTGTTTCTAAGTTCAGAAAAATAATAAGTTGTGAATGCTTATTGTTTGAAAAGCAGTGTTTCTGTTCTACATATTTTACTATTCAATGAGAAAAATAAAATAGTGGTCTTTCCCTCTGCACTACATAAATCAAAAGGTCGCTGGGAACTAAATGTAGTATAATATAATCCAGTCAGGAAGTCTTAAGTCTACAAAATAAAGACAAAAACCAGGCAGAGAGAGTATAAAATTTAGGATGATTGATAAGTAACAGAGTGCTATGTTTACTTTTGGGAAAAAACACACAGAGTTGTAAACATGATGAAATATGTTCAGTGACAAGAATAGAAAAGAAGCAAAAACCTTAGGAACAGAATGAAATGAAAATGCAATTATTTGTCAAAACGAGATTCAGCAGTGTAAAAGACTTGAAGTTTCATATCTAATTATGCAAATGAAGAGAATTTTACATTAGCAAACTATCTTAGATTAATAATTATATTTTTATTATTTAATAGAACATTGAAACCTTTTTGATTTGTGCCCAGATAAAATAACATCTGAGGAATAATTGCAAAACCTGGGCAGTAAGAAATATTTTAAAATAGTTTCAGAAATTTTGAATATGACATTTCAGCAAGAAATTCTATTTTTCCCAAAAGTGAAAAAGAGATATGAGAAATAGGACCACTATGGAAGAACTCATAACATTATTAAACAAGACAGAAAAATAAAATAGTTTCCTAGTTAATATTTTATATAATCTATACATTCATTATTTCTACCCTATCTTGTCCATCTATGAGAAGTTATTCTGCAATGAAAAATCATTCATCAATAATTTCTATTCAGCAAACTTAAAGTAGATTTCCCCTAATTTACTATTCTTTGATATAGTGATTTATGAAATTTAAGTACATGTTGTTTTGGAAGTCCTGTTGCTTTGTCGCAGGGGTGTGTGACCGAGGGGTTTGGGCAGAGACCATGGAGGGAAACAGGTCAAGAAAGCGGGGATGACAGGGGTATGTGAGAAGTGCCTTGTATGTGGAGAGGTAGCATTGGTTGGGAAAGGTGCCGGGGTATGAACAAGGGGTGCCATGCAGACTAGGGGTGGCACTTGGGACGTGGTATGAATCGGGAAGGATGAGGAGAGGTTCCTTCCTCCCTCCCTTTCTTTCCCCTTGCCTTCTTATAACTGATTTACGGTTTTTAATTTTAGGCTAATTCTGATCACACACAATCCATAGTAGTTAAAATATACTGTAATATAGTATTTGAGCAGCAGCGGCAGGAGCGGCCTCAGACAGCCAGGACTGCCAGAGCAGCAGCGCCAGGAGAAGCCTTGGGAAACTGGGCCCACCGGCAGCAGTGTCAGGAGGACCCGCAGCGAAGACTGCTGTGTGTGAGTAGCCATGGGGACATCAGACATCCCACCCCCTCGCTCTCCCAGGACTTCAAATTGTAAAATCAAATTGTAAATTTAATTTAAATCTAATTCTAACTTGTAAAGTGTAAAATTCCTAAATCTCAACTGTACATTTCTTCTTTAATATAATTTTCATAACCGAACAATTACACAAAGCATTTCACTACATATTGTACCATGTATGATTATGTATGTGATAAATAAAAAATCTGAATCTGAATCTAATTTAATGATAACATCACTGAAGTACCATCTGAACTAAGCAGAATACTGTTATTTTACTATCTTGCTGTTACTGCTAAGAATTGCAACACAGCAAAATGTTTTTCCATAATTATTTCTAGTCTTTCATTAATAATGGTTTGCTGACTCTAACAAAGCTTCAGACCATGCTGTCGGTATAGTAAATAGTAGAAAGAAAAAAAACTACCAGCACAAAAATCAAATACGAAGAGGGGAAAACTCATTTTACCCCCAATATAAAATATTACATATTTGTTCAGAACTAATCATAAAGCTGCATTTACATCACAGAAGAATATAGTACTCCATCCATTCATAGTACTAAAAACTTTGACAAATTGAATCATATTATGAATAAAAAAACAGAAGACTCACCAGCTATAGTGTTGAGAAACATCAGGTATTCAAAATTTGAAATCTCCCTTCTCTGCCATCGCTGAGTCATATTGGAAGATTTATAAAGTTGACGAGGAGTAGCCAGAGAAATTCGTCTAGAAATTATAATTAAAAGTGGTAGATTTGCTTCTTGACTGACAATTATTCGTGTTTTCAATCTCAAAATAATCTATCCTTTGTTGAAAATAACATTTTTATTGAAAGAAACACTATTACAAGTCAATTAAAGTTAAGAACATAGCTATGCAAAATTAAGAACATAGCTATAAATATAAAAATCACATTTATAAAATTAAATAATAGATCATCTATCCAATACAAAGTAATACATTTAAAGCCTTTAATTCATGGCCAATTTAACTGGACAGAGTTGTACAGAATTGTGTTTTGAGATTGCTATCAAGAAAAGTCAAAAGTGATTTGATAATAAGTCTAACCTATCTTTCCCTATCATCTTCATTGCTATCGTAGGATATGGAGGTTGGATACTATAATGTCCTGATTTTGGCTATCATATTAATGTTCACAGAAATGGTCTAGTTATGTGAATAGTGGCCAGTTTAGATAGTCTAAACTTACTGAAACAGAATATTTAAATACTTTACCCACTTCACAATATAGATTTTCATGATTTTAACAGAATAAATCATGAAAATCAGAAATAAAAATCAGTATAATTAAATAATATTGTACGTACATGATTATGCACATGGAATGAGGTGAAACTGGTTAGGCAGCGGTAGGCTGACCCTACGACAGGGTCATTTGTTTTGCCAATCATATACTTGGTCACCTTTGTTTGGACTTGCAATGAGCTATACATACGGTAGATCTGCCCTTGAATACCACTGGGAAGTTACAGCTAGTCCAGAATGCAGCAACTTGAGTAGTGCACCGCCCCGAGTCCTTCGGGAGAGGGGGCAGTATATAAATTTAAATAAATAAATAAATAAATAAATAAATAGTTATGTATATTGTCCTAGTTTACTCATGTAACACATTTATTTCAAGAGCTGCTCTCTCAGCTTTTGTGTGCCATTCATGGTGACACTGTCATTTTTAAAGCTCTTTAAAGCTTTTTGGATAGCTACACTTTAGATTCAACAGAACTATTTGCTTCCAATAGTTTCCACCCACCCAATTAGTTCATGCAGCATGGACTTTGTGGGGATTTTTTCTCTTAATCTGTTCATGGTAGTAGACCTTCTTGACTGCTATCTTCTTTTTCTGGATAACTCAACTATCTAGAAATTCAGCTTGGAACAACTTTTCTGAGATTTGAAAAAAATATAAAAACGTGATTATTTCTTTTTAATGAAATGACAAGTAGAGACAAATTCCTTCTGTGTAAGCATATTGATTATGTACATGTTTTTGGTTCCTTGGCACACAATATTTCATTATTACATTATTAATGTTCAGGTTATTTATTTATTTATTACAAACAGGATTTCAGGTGGTAAATCTGCCTGAGTTGATGTAATGTGATACTACCTACTAGGCCAGATGTACAATCAGTTACAGTGATGGATTCAAGAACATTCCCAAACATCCTCAAGAACAGGTTAAGAACTACTCGGTGGACATCATCTCTTTCTTTTCAGGATTGAGCTTCAATTGATTGGCCCTCATTCAGATTATTACCCTCCTCAAACTTTAAATCAAGTCTGAGATAAAAATGAGAAGTAACACTAGATGTCATCTGAACACTGAGGACAGTCCAGCCCAAATCTAGAAATAAGTTGCATAGTTAACATATCGCTGTTAAAGAGCATAGGGAATAAATAAAAACACTGATATGAAACAACTGCAGTGGAAAACAATTGCTAATGTTTTTTTTGGAAAGGGAAAAAACAGCCTCTTTGACAGTTAGCCTCATCGTCAGATTATGAGTATTTTTAGACTCAATGTTTGAAGATCTTAAAAGTTGCGTGAGAGAACAGAGCTTTTGAGGAAGGAGAAAAGGAATAGAGAAGGGAGACAGCAAACTGAATGTCAAAAGAAACTGTTGCTGGACTTCAAAGAGACCTAGTTGACATTGCTCACTTCCCTAGCAGAGAACTGAGATGTTCCATCAAAGAATAATGCCAGATGGAAAGAAAGGGAGCTGTCCAAAAAAAAGAAGAGGGCTGCCTATACTTTCTCAGCTGAAGCTGGTATTCCAGATTTTCCTTTATGGGGGAAAAAAAGTAAAAGGACATAAACTGCTACCTCTAAGCTGACTTATCCTTTTAAGTGGACATTTTGATTTAATTTAATAATTTGAGAGATTGAAAAGCTTCAATCAGAAAATTGATTCAATCAGAGGAGATTGTATTTGTTTTGAATACATTTGGGTTACTCTGTCCCTGAGAGTTTAAAAGAGGCAAGTATGAATTAATCAAATAAATAAATAAAGCTCCCCACTCTTTTGATATGTCCAGCATTTGTAACTGCTTTCTTCGGCTTCCACCTCTTTGTATAAACTATTATAATGTTTTTTTAAAAATGTTTATCAATTTTGTCATACAAAGCTATCATTATGAGTGGAATCCAAATTATTTTATATTAATTTTTTAAAAATTACATTTTATTCAAAAGAACTATATCATAAAAATATTTAATTATATGCAACTTGACAACTATTGTGGGATAAGCAAGGTTGTTTTGTTCACAACATAGTATTAGATTAACTTACTTTTTTCAAGGCATAACTTGCTGTTCTTTAAGGGAATAACTGAATATATTAATAGAAATATTATTATGTCAGAATTAAATAAATGATGCATTATTCAGGTAATATTAGAAGGACACACCACAGTGGTATTTTTCTAAATCTGTCCATCTTTGATCAAGACTATTTTTTGAATATATATATGGTTTTCGATTACATAACGCTAATTCCACATTATCTACTCTAAACTGGATATTTAATAATTTTCTACAACTATTTATAATTTGGCTTGTGAATGGGGGACTCCAACCATTGCTATCTACAAAAACTGAACTGAAAAATGAATTGAAGAGATTAGCCTGACCAATATTGTCTTTGTAGTTGACCCTATTTTGTCCTTTTAAGGGTGGAATTACTTGCGAGTCGTTAAGTTGTAAAAGGCTCATGTAGAGTTGGTGTTTAACAGCTTCTTTTCCTGTTTATAGAAATAATTGATGCATTTGTCTTTGATTTGATGACATAAGGTTTTGTAGCGGCTTCTGAAATTGGCAATGTAACCTGTCTTGTTGTTCTGCCAAATTTACCTAACAGACTTAATTGCACTTTTATGTATTGCTATTGCATTGCATTGCTCATGTATTTCCAAACAGAAAATCAAATACTGAATACCTTGCTTGTGGTAAGCCATAGCTGGTTCCTACTCCAACACGAGGTAAGCTGTATACAACTTTTTTCACTGTTGCTTGATCAGGAAAATTAAACATTACAGAAGCTGCAGTACAAAGAGAATGGAAGGGTTAAAGAATTGCTGATATACAAAAAGAAAGTTTTATATGTCATCAAAATATATTATCAGAAGCAAAAAAAAAAGCTAAAAATATAATTTGGGATATAATCCAACTACATTTTTATTCTAATTAAGATGCAAAGGATTTTCATATTTTGTGCACAGAGACATATATAGTTATCTTAAAAGTTCTCTAGGAATCTTATGCAAACAAAAGTCACACTATGCATGTTATCAATTAACAATGGAGCTATTCAATGAAAAAAAAATCCCGAATTCTTCTGATACAGGGTTGCATCAATGAAACAGTTTTAGGGTCAAAGTACTGCAGGCTAAATGAATTTGCTTCATATAATGGCAATGCCACTGATTTCAGTCATATCCGAAGACTGGAATTTTCTTTCCAAGATCTAATTATGGAATGGAAAATGTTTATACCTCTCAATCTCTGCTAATATATTTATAATCCTTCCCTTCTTAACATTTAAGCTTTATCTGTAGATGAAGAAAAAAAAAACCCAAGGAAATTTCATGGAAGGTTGAAGACAGCTTTCCTTAAATTAGAGAAAAAAATTAGATCTTTCCCCAATTTCTTCTTACTGTGTCTTGGTCTAAAATATATAATAAATATATAATTCTGAGCTGTGTAAAACTACTAAATGGATAATATAGCATTGCATAATTGAAATACGATCCATCCCTTAGCACTTCACTTAATAGTCTCTTTACTGCACCTTTGCTAGGCCTTGAATATCTGCTCCTATTCAGAAGTCAGTACTAATTATTCTTAAAGACCCTCCACAAATTACTTCCATATAGGAAATGTAAATATCCTAAAAATAGTAATACCTAAGCTAGAAGCATATTTTCAGTTTCAGCAGGTACTATTTTTAATGTTTTTTTAAAAAATCTTGCTTTATATTAAAGATATAATAAACATACTTCTGTTTGCCATGAATACTTCCAAGGCCGTATTCTGAAGAAGGTAACGTCTTGAGAAAACCGCTCGAATTTCACTGAACATCCATTTTCCATGAAGGCCTTCTGTATAAGCAAGGACCTTTACAATAAAAAAGGACACATATTGCTTTGTTTTTTTGATCTTGTAATACAAATATTTCATTTTTCTAAGGAAATGGCATTGTGTTACAACTAGATTTCACTGAACCATATGACAATCCAAATCCTCCATTTCCTCTATATTTCCTTCTGATTCTGATTCTTTCTAATCCTTCCTTCAGTCACTCAACTGTGCTTTTCTATAATTAGTATTATTAAAACTATTACATGGATACTAGCAAAGCAATTAACCCAAGGATAGGTGCAGTAGAGAAAGGTTAGATGTGTCATCATAACTTTTTACCACCTTTACTTAAGTCTCTACTAAATTGGCAAACAATTATATTATGTCAAAAAGACTAGCAACAAGGACTGGTAAGCATTCATGAAGTTCCCCAGCTGCCTAGATGCAGCAAAAAGTATATATCCAAATAATACTTTACTTTTAAAACCTGTTTCTACATCACCTTTGCTTGAGCATTAACTCATCTTTGATCATACTATTTGTTTAAATAGATGGTAAAATAAAAATTAATTACATTGCAGGAAATGCTTTAGTTTTTGCAAACAGTGAGATATAAATGAAAACATTTGCTTGAGTAACTTCTTAAAATAAGCATAGTCAATATTGCATATCTATTTCTATAAAAAGTTTAAAAGAGAACCATGTAACTGTTTCTTAATTCACAATGGCAAAGGATTTTTTCCAATGGACATGTCAATCTGCCCAACAATAAATGCAAATGGCCATGCACTGAACCATGACAATATGTCCAGGTGCTTGAATGGAGAACATAGATAGTAGGCCATAGCTGGAAAAGATGTCACCCTTGGTGATCTATGTCTCCAATCCTTCCTGTAACAGTTCTTTTAACCATTTTAACATTTGGCCCAACATTTGGTTTCTGCATACTACCTGCCAGAAACAGGTAAGAGAGGAAAAAGCACATTTAATCACTGTTTTATTTGTGTTTAGATGATGTCTGCCAGACATTTTTCTCAGCCACATCTTCAAGACAGCCCACAACCTGCTGGTTTTACAAGGCTTGATCATTGATAAAATATTACCAATAACACTTAAACAGAATGTGATGATACTTAATTATATAGAAATTGGTAAGTAAACAACTAATCAGGAGGAAAATGGAAAGTATATCCTTAAGAAAACTAGACTGGCAAACCAGAACATAGCACAGGATTACTCCTGAAACTTTTGATTGCAGATCCAGTTGGAACATCTATTATCATCAAATAACAGAATAAAACATTATCACTATTAGGCAGTCTAAGCCTTTCAAGGGCTAGGATGATCTGCACATATGAATAAATGTATTCTTAAACTATATGGCTTTAAGACTGATAGTGCCACTTAAGATAAGTATCTCACTTCTGATAAATAGGAATCATCAGTCCCAACCATTGCTTTATTCATTTATTTCTTATGATTTCTGACAACTGTGTGGTCTCAATGTTTTGATGTCTATATTTTATGTATCAGTAGTAACTTAGTTAAGGCCCCAAAAATAAAGGAATTGCTTTTTGATTTTAATTAAATTTGTATGCACTGCTGTAAGTTTATGAGATTACTGAAATCATTAAGCAGCCATCAATGAAATAAAACTAGAGATAATTTGGTACTTGTGATCAGTTAAAGAGTCTTCCTTCCCTTCTTTCCAATTATTAGTCAATATTGGTTTCATTGCTGATTTTCATTCCCTTGTGAGTATTTTCTGCTGTTGACAAATAAGAGTATTTTGTGGAAATGGCTAAAGAGGGCTTTCTTATCTGATGTACACATCTTCAAATAAAGTAGGATTCACACACTCATAAAGCTAAAAATAATCCTGATATCTAATCTTTAACTTTCTAACATCCAGCTGGATTGCTTTTTCAGCAATCTTTCAGAGAAAAATCCAACACATGCCAGATGACAATTGTAAACTAATCCCTTTCCTGCTTTTTATTTTTTTCTGTGAATTGCAAAGCAAGATCCAAGAGACAGCTTCTGGTGCATCCCAAGTCCAGTGCATGCCTTTCAAATCTAATCAAGAGGGTGTAAAAATGTATATAGAAAGATGAAAGTACCTTTGCCTTTGTAACATATGGCGTAGTAAAAAAAAAAAAAAAAAGCAGGAAAGGCTGAAAGAGATGTTCCATAGGGGAAGGTTAAGTTTGATGCTAATGCTTCTTTAAAATGGTGACAGTCTGGAGAAGTGAAGCCTTGCTGCGCTGCTTTAATTTCTCCCTGGAATAGCTCTCTCCCAACCTTCTGCAGCACATCAAAGTCTCTGGAGCTCAATTAAAATTGGATTATATTGAAATGCTCTATCTGTGGGACTACGGGCTCACTAACACTTTTCTTTCCATAATACTCCAGATGACAGTTGGCCATCCCAATTTAAACAGTTGTCATAGAGACCACAAACTAAAGCAGCAGTAACTAACAATACAAAGGAAAGGTAAGTGCTTAGATTTCTATGAATGGAGGGCTTGGTTTTCAGTTGCAGTAGATTCAGGCAAGCCATTAAACCCAGCCAGCATAAAAGGCTGTAATATGCCAAGCTGCTTGGTGGAAACAAGCAAAGGGAATGATTCCAGCAAGGAATTTCATTTGTATCTTGGTAGACACCAATACCTGACAAGTGTTTTGCATGTGACCATTTTTACACTATGTAAAATATTCAGAATTAATAAACTCTCTTTATGGAGCAAAGCTAGTATAGAGGCTAGAATATGTCAGCCACCAGTAAATTAAAAAAGTCAATAATTATTTTTTAATTACCAGCTTAATATGATTTCTATAATTGCTGGATCTAGCATTTCAATAGGGATTATTATTTAACAAATAGAGGGAAAATTTGCATGGATATGAATGCATAAATGGAAATGTCTTTGTAGACTTTGGACATTGCAATACAACAATACCAAGACCATTTGAATAATTTTATTAATAATATATGCATGAGAATTAAGAAGCTTTTACAGTAGCTTATTTTGTGATATTTGAGATTAGCCTATTCCTTAGACTCAGTTCAATTACTATTTTATTCAAATAAGACAATGCTGATGACATGCAATAATAATCAGTGGTGGAACACAGCAGGCTAATATATCTTATTAAGAAATTATAGACATTAAAATACGCCATATAAACGATCATTTCTAAATACGGTAGTAATTTAGAATTACATATGCTTTTGACTACTTTTGTATTGTCTCAAACCTTACAATAAAAAAAAAAAAATCTGTCTCTTTCCAAAAAAAGTAAAGTATCATTATGAAGTCAGTTAAACTTTTGGCAACACCATAAAGCAAGACACTTGTCAATGCAGTATTCTGGTATTTAGACCATATTTTCTGATAAATGGTATGTTTTTGAATCATTAAAAAAATCAACTTTTTTTTAATTGGCTTATTGAGAACTCAAGGTTTTTCTTCACTTGTCATTATGTTGATCACCATGGAAATGAAAAGTTATTCCTAGTTTACTGTATGACTCTATTTTTCTTTATGGCTCTGATAAGCATGTTCCATGCCTCTCATGGGGGAAGCTATGTTAGGTTTTTGAAAGAGCAACAAGGCAAACGGCACAAAGTGCAGGCCAAAAGGCATTTTTGCAGGAAACAAAAATGTGTCACAAATTCTAAAAACTGCACAGATCAAAATTTGTCAAAACAAGAACTAGGTTTAACCAACAAGAAAGGCCCCAGCAGCTTTATTTATTTATTTTATTTTAAGCCCAGCTGTAGAAAACACCATCTAATGAACCTGTCTGGGGCTGCTGTCCCCATCCTGTCAGGCATGTCAGGAAATGACAAGCACTGGGGACAGTCCGCCGCCAGTCATAGACAGGCCTGCCAGCTGGAGAGTTCAGCCCCAATCTAATCACACTACCAGAAAATAACTTTCTATGCTTTCAACCTGAAAAGATGGGCTCAACAAAAAAGAAAAAGAAATAGTGTCAGGAGCTCAAACAATGCTATGGCATTTAATTACAAATTGTTCTCTGGTGAGAAATGTTAAAAGGAAGCATGGCTAAATATATATGCCACACTATTCCAGACTAATCAAATTCTCAGTTAAGACGATTGTAGATTTTTCTAAGATAATGATAAAGGTTGACCAAAATAATAATAATAATAAAGTAATGATTAATAATAAAAAACATCTTTCTAACAATCTGTTTCTTGGTCTTTATTTTATTTTATCTCAAACTTTAATAACTTTTATTTATTCATCAAATTTAGATACTGCTAGCTCACTCCCAGTGAGATTCTGAATGCTTTACAGATCAAAACATAAAATCATATAAAAATACAATACATCAATAAAACGGGATCTTGATGAAAAATAAAACTTAAGAAGGTGGTGGGGGAGATCTTCAAGGTGTTAACCAACACACACACACCCCAGGTTGTATGCCATCCTGTGCCCCATGCAACACTCTCCAATTGGTGTTCATGGGTTTTATAGTTCAATACATTTGGACAGTGTTACAGATTAAAACTGCTCTACTTTTAAAAATAATAATTAAAAAAATAGTACTGTGGAAATTAATTTAATGAAAATCAATGAAAATATCATGAAAATATAAAGTGCACTTGAATCCATATTCAACTTTTGTTGCAAAATATAACTCAAACTACACTCCTAGAGTAATATTTTATGATGATAATTATACTATAAACAAGCATGAAGTAGTCCTTACAAATGCTCCAATGGAAATTAAGGAATTATATTTCAAGATTTTTGATCCTGCCCTATCAATTACTGAGGCACATTCACTATAATGCCCAACTTTAGCTTTGTGTAAGCATATACATGATTTAGGCATCTGGGTTTAAACTAGCTTGTTGAGACCAAACGGATGCAATCAGTGATTGGGTTTCCCAGGTTTCCCCCCCCCACGCTAAAAATGATATGAGGAAAAGGAATGGAGAACTGATCCTTGAGGAAATATTTAATACAATCCTTCACACTATTATTCCTACCTGAATTTATTCTTTTCCCATGCTGCTAAGAGCCATGCTAATGAGAGGAGGGGACTAGGCTATGCTATTATTATGTATGTTTTCCCCCCAAAAAAGACATCATCACAGCTTGGAGGGGGTAGAGCTAATTAAATATTCAGGTATTTTTCATCTTGGTATGTACTGCTATAACCACAATTTAAAAATGTATATTATTTTTCACAAGTGAAAGGGTTAGGGTTTGAACATCACGTAGCCAAATTGTTCATATTACAACAGAGCTGAAATATATGGCCTGCAAAATGTCTTGACATTCATTATATGGTAGCATTATAGTTTTTATGTAATGGCTGTGCAGAATTTTTCAGTCCAGAAATGGAAACCCTTGCTTCAGAGTTAAATTGAGAATATTAGCAGAATTCAAAGGGTGTTATCATTCATCACAAGTCTCATATTAACGTGTGTCTTCTTCAGAAAAATAAATGGCTAACATCATTCCCTATTTCCAATGACATTCTTGGAGAATGCAGGGCCTTTGAAACGATGTATTTGCTAAAGAATTGTTGAAATGTGCACAAGTCTTAAAATACAACAAACTACTATAGATACTTTCTTATATTGAATGTGCAGTTTGGTATCTCTAGAGCAGGGTTTCTGAAACTGTAAGGCGTCTCTTCATAGGAGAGGTCCAGAATCCAAGGGAGATATGTAGAACCTTTTAGTTATCATATTACATTAAATCCTGCCTCAAAATTTAATTGCCTTGTTTACACTGTTCGTGTCATTTTGTTGTTTGAATTTTTAAGGGAAGTATATACATTAAGATTAAGACGGCATCATGCAAAAAGAAACTTCTGCTCTAGAAAAAGAGGCATAATTAAGAGAAATCCTGCCTGATTAATATTATAGAGTTATTTCAGAATGTTAGTAAGTAATTATTCTTTTAGACAATATAGGTTAGCTTCTGATATATTTGGAGAAAATTAATTGCAATAAATGGGATTATCTAAGTGTGATAAATTTCTCTGTGTGTATGTTCAAAAGAAGTTTGACTGAATCAATTCATTTATTTATATTTATATTTTGCCTTTCATCCAGTAGCTCAAGAGGCATACATGGCATTCCTGATGGGATAGGATTGAGTGGAGGGTGCAACAGTGACTGAACTAGAGTGATCCATTGAGCTTCTATAGTTGGGGAGAATTGTGGATTTCAACCTATGATTCCAAAGTCCTAGTCCAATTTTATACCCTGTATGACATTGACTCTCAGTAATTTCCTCTGAGAACAGTAGAAGAAAGATATTGCATTTTTGTTCTGAGCCAAACACCTATGTCCTAGTCATTTTAATAAAATTAAATGCATATAGAATTTTTCCATCCACATAATTGAAAACTTTGGATGCAATTATTATAGTTTACTTTTCACAGTACTGAAATGGTATTTTTATTACAAATGTTCAGCAATTTCAATTAGTTAATTTCAATTAGTTAATTAATTAGTTAATTTCAATTATTGCTGAAAAAGTATAGAGTCATATTTTTGGATTCGAATTCCTGTCACCTCTAGTTACAAGATTTACAGACCAGTCAAATGACACCTAGAAAAATTCTTAATAATGTCCAATGTTTATGTTCTTGCTTTAAGGAAACAAAGCAAAGATACATTTGCAGAAAATAATTTCTAGGTTGGGACTGTTTTTTTTTTTATTATTAGGGCATTTAGGATACAATAAAATTTGTATTGATAATGAAATCTCATATATTTAGACTTTAGTAAGGCTTTTTACATTGAATGGGACATTTATAACTATCCAGATATTTTCAAATATAACCATAAGGAATATGCATGGATTTATTCAAAACATATGGACAGTACCAAATTGCCTGTCCATTAGCAAATTTGGAATGCTTGTTTCTTCTTTCATACCAAAAATCTTACCTCTAAATGCCAATTCCATGGATCAAGAACTAAAGGTATGCATAGGCAAAAATCTAGGCTGGAAAGATGTTATTTGACTGACATAATATGAAATCATGCTGCTTATCTACTAGAATTTCCATCAATGAGTAAGAGAGATTAGATGATATTTAAATAAATAAGCATTAGTAATTCAGTTTATAAAGATAAAATACAGATCACTCTTAATCATTCATCTTAAGATCTTCAGCAATCAAAATAATCATAAACTCTTAACAAAGTATGATGGAATTTTTGCTGCTGGCAAGTGGTTTACAATTCAGAAAATTCCATTCACACACTTTGAAATGTCCATTTCTGAGATTCAAAGCTATAAACAGCAAGCAAAGAAGCAATTTGAAAAAAACGTTTTGATATTACTTTACAGCAGAAAAATTATTATAGCTGCATCTTATTAAACATAACATATTTTACAGGGAACAGCCTCCTTTTATCATATATATGTCTGTGTGTACTATGTAAACTAATTTAAAAGTCAGAATTAAGAATAGAGGGGAAAAAATAAAGAAGTACAAAATATCTTGAGGCACAAAACATAAGCCATTTCAGAAACCTTCTGGATGGAAACATTTTTTCTTCTGCAAAATTATGAATATCTGTCAATAGTTGTAAAATCAATGAATGTGATTGAAAAATTGATTATTGGTTGGTGAATATGCAAAATTGATACTTGTAGAAATAACATCTTTATGGGTAAATATGTACATATCATAATCTGAATGAAGTGTGGGAATGTATTTCATCAAGAATTGTAGAATGTCTAAGCCATAGGACTACAGTGAAACTCTCAAGCAATTTCTGCTCAGCCAACCTCTGAAAAATAACAGCAGTAATCAGGTAATGGAAAGAGGAATTTTGTAAAAAAGGGCCATAGTGACCTGAAGGTATATGATACAGCTGCTTTGTTGAAACTAAGGTCAATGGGAAATTGCTAGCAGGATGTAAGTTTTATAGGAGTGCTTTGTAAATGCAGCACAAATATATTTAACACAGACAGTATACATGAGATGTTGTGGACCACTGACAAATTTAGAAAGCTTTTTCACTCTATTTTAGAACCTCACTACCGACATCACTGTGTTCTTTAGGACACTATTGGTTCTGTCATGGATCATAGTCCAACATAGAATGAAACATACACTAAAACCAATGTTAAGAATGCTTCAGCTTTACTGATTCTTGGATTCTAGTTTTTATTTGTTTATTCTATATCCACCTTCCTCTTGGATTGCAGGGATTGTATGCTCTGCCCTGTTTGATATTTGATAGATCTGACCCAATGATAATAGCCCTCAGTGTTCTTTCACCTCCAATTAATAAAACTCAGTTCTGTTAAACAAAATGGAAACAATATGGAGTAAAAGGAATTAAAAAAATAGTGCAATAATTTGTATTTATTTTATATATTATTTTTCAAAGATGAATGATGTGCATAGAATAGCCATCATAAAGTATCATAATATTATTGATCTATCATGTCCAAATGTCTAATGTACTGTTTTGTTGTTAGCTTACATATTGCTATCTAACAGTGGCATTATTCAATTCATTTCATTCATCTAGAAGCAAAGAAAGCTCTGACCTGCTGACCTCAATTTTCACTTAAAGAAACAAATTTCTTTTTGCAAACAAATTCAATTTATCTCCTGTCAACCTTTAGCCTTGGTTTAAAATATTAACTTTTCCCCATTATAGAAGCAATCAGGTTTCTACTGCACAAATTTAGCATTAATCTCTATTTAATAATCTGTTGCAAAATTTACTCTCATTTTATTTAGCAATTACTATACAATAAAAGTATTTCATTAGAACTTAGAAGCATTTCAGTGAATTATGGTCCTTGCAACAATATAAATCTCATTTTGAAGATACAACTTTATTTTTATGTCTTTCTAATAAAAAGCCCTTTTCAGACACGTGACAACAATCTATATAACAATCCATAATCTGTACAACTAGCAGTCCAATCTTATAGAGTATTCTTAAAAGTAATCCCTGATGAATTCACAGCAAGGCTTAATCCCAGATAAATCAACAGAAGGCTGCGACTTCTCCATGTACTATATAAAATATTAAATATTTCAGTCCCACAATTGTACATTTTACCCAATAGATCTATAGAGCCTTCATTTCTGCATCAAACTAAAGACAGGATATAGGAGACTGACCAGTTTCAGGACATTCTTTTTTCTCTCTAAAGCATTTATCAGAAATTTAGCATGTTTGCCTTTTTAAAGGAAAAAAAGACCTTTTCCTCAAAATAATCATCTGATGGTAACCGACTATGAAATATCTGATAATGGGCCTTGGAATTTCTATAATTTTGTTTTATTTCAAGGAACCTTGAATTCAGTTGTAGTTCACTAAAAATAAAATCCTCTAAATTGGATTTGAAGATCATTGCAAAGTTAAACTTCAGGGTTAAACAATACTAGTAAATTCCTAGCTTTATACAGTCTAATAATAGTTATTTTTTTATTTACTTCATGTATGAATCTAAGCATTTGTTTTCATATATTAAATCCTTGATCCAATAGATAAATTAATAGAAAATGAAAAAGCTAAAGTGCTCTGCAACTTTAGAATTTGGACACATAGTAGCTATGTAACATTCCAGACAATATAACAATTGTAGATAAGACAGACAAAAAAGTATGGATAGTGGATATGGCAGTACTTTGAGATAGCAGAATATAAAAGAAAGAACTGGAGAAAATAAAAAATACAAAGATCTGCAAATAGAAGTAGACTGACAGTGGCAAAATAAAGCCCAGATAATAACAATAGTAGTAGGCTCCTTGGACACAATCCCAAAATATTGGCATTGACAAAATCACCATCAGTCAATTCCAAAAGGCAGCTTTATGTGGAATAGCTTACATCCTGCAATGATACCTTTCACTATCAAACAATATGCACTTATTCCAAGGCCTTGGGAAGGATTCAATATGTTGATAAAAATACCAAATCCAGTCTAAACACCTGGCTGATTATGCAATGAACCATAATAACCATATCGAATAATAAGCTTTATTAACTGTAATATAATAATCTTTATTGTATATAGTATACCGTACTAATAAGCTTTATGGAAAATCAGAAACTGAAATCCAAGTATTGACAAACATTGTGAGAATTTTTAGCACAGACACAGCAATAGAATCTGGCCTACAGACATATGCTACAATAGCTGTTATAAACCAGCCAGAGTTATTTAGGCCAGCTAGACAGTGTAGATAAGGAAGGAAGGAAGGAAGGAAGGAAGGAAGGAAGGAAGGAAGGAAAGCGAGGAGCTGAAAGGTAGAGCCCATGGTATCGGGAAGGCTCGAGGTTGAGGAAATAGGTGAATAATCTGGAGAAACTTGTCCTGACTGAAGAAAGGTGTTCTGTAGCAAGCAAAAACCCGACTTCCTTGAATTGTTTATTCATCTGGAAAGAAGAAAATAGATCAAGATTATATATATAAAGTCATGAGAAGAGGTAAACCTATTACAGGCTTACTAGACGCTTCCCTCCTTTTTTGTTCGAACGCAGGCAACGCATACACACGCGCACGCGCGCGCGCACACACAAAACCACTGCAGGCAGAAGGAAACAGGAACAAAGCTAGAAAGCAATTTAAATGTCAACATTTTATAATAGGAAAAATATTCTGAATGGGTTTTTTTGTGGCGAGCTATCAAGAATGTGAAATTGAAATCTGGTTCTGCCTGGTTTGAGAGTCCAGAATGATGTACAAACGTCGCGTTAGGCAAGCTAATAGTCAAAAATTAAATATTCCCTTACCTACAGGTACATAATGATAAAGGCTTTATATACGGTTCACTCACTGACTCTGTTAAATTATCCATCTCTTTACCAGGATCCTGGCTTATTAAATAACCACAGATTTTGAAAGAATGTTTTATTATCTTTTTTTTTTCTAATTATATTCTTCCTTTTTTTACTTTAAGGGGAATGGGAGGGAGAGAGAACAAATAAATGGTAAAAAGCCTTTCATATTTAGAGGATAAGCCACTGAAAAGAAACCCATCATTATAATCAACCGTATTGAGTCCAGCATAATTTTAGTTACTGTGAACAGATTCTGCTTGTATTTGTGAAAGCCAACAGATCAGTGGGTGCAGCTCTTTCCCTTCTGCAGATCCCCTCCATACGGTTCAATTTTTCTTTTTAAATTGCAAATATATATTTCAGATACTTTTTAAACAAAATGTAATCATTACACCATGTCCAATATGTCTGCTTTGTTTTGCCCCCTTTCTTTATGACATTTCCCTAAAATGCAACCACAATGTTGAATGTACAGTAATTATTTCTGTTACTAAAAATGATCAGGAGCTGTGATGAAATAAATTAATAAAAATAACTTAATTCCAGTTGGTAAAAAGTGGCAGCTAACCCTCTGCTTCCATAGATAGTTAAGTCACTTGTAAGTTTTCCACCGATCTCAGCCAACTTCTTGGCTAGACAATTCTTTCGCTGGGACCTGCTTAAGGAACGGATTTTCTTTTCTTTTCAGCCCAGTAGGAGCGTAACTTCGCGTTAATTCAGTCCCATTTTGAATAAGATGTTGCTGTGGATGCTACGAGCCTTTCTAAACGATCGAAATAGAAGTTCGGACATAAGTAAAAGTAGAGTTAACTTTACTGACGTAGCGGGGCTTCTATCCAAGAAAACCGGCTCGGTTTCTTTTGCCCATCAGCTAGAACTCATGGGGAGTGTTTCGTTTTCAGAAGAAGGGCTCCACTTAGTTGGAAGCGGCTCTTTGCGAGGGTGCGACTGTCGCTCTAGAAGGCGTCCTGCTTTTCGGGCCCGGCTCTTGTCCTCTCGAGTCAACCGTGGCGTTCAAGAATAGAGCAAGCAGGAATTCGTGGAGAGTTGAGGACCGCACCCCTAAAGACTTCGTTTTATCTTTTACCTTAACCTCTGCAACACAATAGGAGCATCCAGACAGGACGTAGGTAATGCGCTGAATCGTAACTTGTTTTTACCTTCTTAAAATCTAGTAGTCCGTCCTTTCAAAAAGATGAGGCGTCTACAGGAGATATATGAGGACCGCGCCTTCTTCCCTTGGGACATCCCGCAGTTGTTTCCTCTTTTTCCATACAATATCTTCGATTCCTTCGCAGCTAAACGCGAAAGAGGGGGGGGGGGAATGCCGTTGGTGGGGGACGTTATGTTTCTCTTCTCAGAGATAAAAACCTATTGGTTCCTATCACACACAGGAATCTCCTAACCCAAGCGGCACACCCTTCTGTGGTTCGTGCATATTCCTGGCGAATATACAGTAACTACCCCTCCCCTGTGAGATAAGCGAGACACTCACTTCTCACGCCACACTTCGACACATTTCCCCATTATTCTCTTTCTTATGGGCAACTTCTTTCCCTGCTGTTGCTCAGTTTACGATGTATGTGTTCAGCTCAGTCAATGGAATAAATCCATTGGACACTCAATAGGATTTAGTTTTGTGCATATAGTTATAGGAAGTCATTGTGAAGGTGTATTGCAAGGCTCTTCGCTGTTTTAGCTTAGAAAATCGAAACTGAAATAGCTAGGCCTCCTTTGCTTCTTTTCCTTTGGACATCAGTTATATACAATATTTTATTATTTATACATGGTAGATATATTTATTATACATGGTAGATACATCAATTATATACAATATTTTATTATACTGCTAGAAATACTCAGGTATCTTTATATTTTCACATTTGGGCCAGCTACTCTCTCTCCACCCATTCATCTCACAGGGGTGGTGTTTGGGGGAAAATAGAGGCGGAAAGAGTTATTTATAAAGCTAATAAAGGTGGGATTTAAAAAAAAAATACAGTAATGTAATTCTCTGCATTTTTATTTAGCTTTAAACTCCGCTGAATGAAAATGTAAGCGTACTTAGGGTTGAAACACTGCGTGATCACTTCCACTTTTTCCCCAAGGCTCAGCCATTCGAAAAGGTTTCAGCTTTTGTCCGAAATATGACAATTACTTGGTTTTAATGTAGGGTGTTAATAAGACAACAAGCGCTAAGCGACATTTTAAATGGTCTGACATATTATTATTATTATTAATTAATTAAATTTATATACCGCCCCATCTCCC
>JANHFJ010007594.1:56634-68129 GCA_032468195.1 Cerberus rynchops | reverse complement strand
GCATTGCAACATTGTTTTGCATATTTCATTCCTTGCCCCCTTTGCTTCCTATTGTGGATGTTTATGCTTCTCACAAAAATGTCTGTAAAAAAGGAATGATTATATTTAAATTAATAAATTAATCCCTGAATATTTTTAACTTTATCAGATCTATTAATGGTAAATATAAAAGTGTGGCATTTTTAATTATTAAATACAATTCATTTTTATAATCTATTTTTTAAATTAATGATACTTGACTGAGATCTTTTTTATGCTCAGTTCAATAGTAAACAGGTAGTATTTGTAAAATATATTATTTCTAAATATATTTTCTAAATATAGTCTCTGAGATGTTTTGTTCAGGAAGACAAGTCCCTTTTAATGAATTTCTTAGCATTAACTGTTATTATTAATCAAATTTATATCTTCCAGATTACTGAACTATCATGGCATAAAAATATGCATTGGAGACTTTAATTGAAAATACAGTATACATGTAAATATTCCATTGTTTGAAATAATTAATGTTGGATAAGCAGTAACTATATTTTGAACCATCATTAAATATTATTTTATTTATTCAAATTGGCTAAATACTCTATCCACATTAGACAAAATGTGTTGAAACACATTAGGGCCTAGGTGGTGATTTTAGAGAAATCACAAAGATAAATTCAATCCAACCCTGTTTTAAACAAAAGCAAAAGACAAAGTAAAGGCTTTTTAAAAGTCTACAATAATAGAAAATGATTCAATTTCAAGTGTAAAATTATTTGTAGTTTCAAATCATTATAAAATCATATCAATAACTGGATATTATTTCAAGACATGTGAAATATATTCAAATATATCCAGCATTATCTCGTTTTTTAAAATCTTTTACATTTTTCATGTTTGTATGAAGTAACAGTTCATATAGCGTGCATAGATTTATAAACCAGTGCATTTTAATTCATTATAGATTCAAGAAAACGATACAAAAATAGGACAGCAAAAATAGACTTTTGAGTAAAGGCTTGTAACCTAGATTCTATTCAACATTTAGCTGGCATTGTCTACACACAGCTCTTATGTACAAAGAGTAAGCTGCAAAACACACACACACTTCTGAGAATTTCAAATCATATTGTACAGAAGTCACATCAAATTAATACTGAGGACCATTCAGAGCTTTTATTCTGAAAAGCTTTTTGAAAAGGGATTAAGCTATAAAACCTCGCATGATATTAAAGCACCTTTTAATGGGTTTGTGGTGGGGAGGAACAATGAAAGTGCTATTTTTAGATAAATAATTATTCTGTGTGGAAGCACAAAAAATTTACTAAGGAGATACAACAACAGTTTTTTGGCAATATGCCACACATCTTAACACTAATTAGCAGGTGTCTTTTTTGTTGTTGTTAAAAGTTACATGTAAAACAAGGTCTTACCTATGCTTCCCCTCCTTCTTCCTCGATTTTCTTTTAAAGAATTTCACTAAGAAATATTCAGAGACTCTTGGGAAAGACAAATAACTAAGATAACATAAATATTTATTTTAAAACAAGGTTACAAATGGAAGTATCAAATAAATATTCTGATTTTCTACATTACCTCATTCTGCTCTCAACAAAATTGGCTAATTAAATATATAGTCTCTATCAATCTGGCCCTTGTCTCTTTCCTTCCTTTCTTCCATTTCTCTTCTCAAGTATTATTTTTTAAAATTTTGGATTTTATGATATTCTTAATGTGCAAAAAAAAATTAATGCCAAGAAACAGCATGAGCAATGAGTACAATGAAGCTGGAGAGTTGTCATCTCATCAAAAATAATGAATTCTCAAGAGATTTCTAACTTCATGTCTTCCCAGTCATTTGTCCAATAACAATAGGCTACTAGGAAAGAAATGAGTTGGCACGGAGCACACACTTCTTCATCAGCTCTGACTCACACCTGTAGCCTTCAAACAACTATCTACCAGCTGAAACCTACAAGACAACAAACCCCCAAAGACAACTGGAAGTGTTGTTCCTAGCCTGCTGGGCTTCCATTCAGTCACAAGATGCACCACATGGTGGATGACAGCTTTGTGTCTATTCTGCCTTGCTGCCTTCCCCCACTCTAATCAGTCAGCCCACCCCTTGACGGTCATACACTCAGAAAACAGTCTTATGGCTAATGATGCAAACATGAAGTGCAAAGTCTCCTTAATTTGACCCTTGTTAAACTCCTAATTGGATTGGGGCAAGCTCTGAGAGGAAAGCAACCCAGCGTTATTTAAGAATGCTTTTGCCAACCGAAGAACAATTTACAAAAGGCTTCTACTTTGGCTGCAGGACACTACAGAGCAAGCAGTGAACTGCAGCTGTCACTTAAGTTAAAAATCTAATCAGCTGCTTTAAAAAAAGCAACATAACTTTTTGAATAGCTCTTTCATTGTGAAAGTCTTTGGAGTGTGTTTGACCCAGATTTAATAAGCTATTATTAAAGCAGAAGAGCAGCTGAACAGCAGCTTCATGGAATGATACCAGTATGTTCAGTGTCTTAATTATTTTAAAATGATTACAACCACTACTTCATTCAAGAGGCACAATACTTAGAGCTCTTTTCTCCGCAATGTCTTAACACAAACTGTCTGAACAGGCAGCATTCATTCGTCCTTCATGAACCCAAAGGTCAGCTGCATGGCTGAAAACATCCCCACACTTTGATTGTGTTTCTTCGGGATTGTGGAGAGGGAGGGGGAAAAAACCCTCAGGATTCTTCTCCTGTGAAAAGTAGCCTTTTTGCCTTATTATTTGCAAGGAAATATACCGCTTAAGTGCACAGACAAGGGGTGCATGATATGCAGACAGGTGTAAAACATGAAGTAATTATAGAAGCTCAAATTAGTTCCTAGGCCTGAGGCAAAAAAGAGAACAGTGCCTTGACAAAAGGGAATAGCAAATAAGGATAGCAAACAAAAATGGCTTGAATGTGTAAATTAGCAAGAAAAATGAGATAGAAAAGCAGCTTTACTCTACTATTATTCCCCACATGAGAACAGAGCAGCTGAACATGATCAAGAGAGCTTTGGAGAAAGAGGCAGGCATCAGCACTGAAATGAAGCCAAAGAATGGCAGCAGTGCACTTGCTAGTCAGTCACTCATTATGTGGCGAAGTGCTCTGGAGAAGTGCCTCTTAGACTTGACCTATCATATTACTCCTTCTGTAAACATATAATCCCTGCTTGTTAGGTGGTGTCAACACTTGCATTCATTCCTTTTGGTAGTCCTTTTGTGCCTAGGCACTTTTAGAAGGGCTGCCAAAACCAAAGAATTGACACCATAATAAAACAATCTGAATTTCAACCAGGTAAATACTAGACTTTCTGTTTAAAAAAGAAAAGGGGGGGGGGGGAAATGTACCATAATACATCCAATTTCTACGAGACCACAACAGTGTTATTTTTTTTGAAATATAAGACTATTAGAAGACATAATGGTAGCTAGTTGATGTGGTTTAAAATAAACAAACAAACAAACCTTAAATGGAAGGATGCAGAAACTGTAGATGCGGATCAAGAACTGTGGAGTATGCTTGTAGTCCAATGTGCTTGGCACAGGATGTGAAAATAATAAAATAAAATCTAAGGTTAGGAACAATGAGGTAAGCGCTCAATATAATGTATTTCCATTGGGTATTATATAGAACAGGGGTCTCCAGCCTCTGGTCCATGGATCAGTTTTCAGCCTGTTGGGAACTGATCCGTGCAAGTGTTGGGCGAGGGTGCAAAGCTCAATTTGCATGAGCAGCATGCATGCTTGCGAAACCATGCCCTCCCCTCCACCACCACTGTCGTCAACATTGCTGGTACACTGCCACTTTGCAGAGCCAGAAAGGTTGGGGACTGCTGATATAGAATATACAATTTTAAAAGTATCTGGGCAAAGCTGATTTTTAAAAGGACATCTGGTTGATGTAAGTCATATTGACAAGAGAAAGAATAAGCCTTTTAACTGCTGATTATCCAATCTTATTTATTTGGTAATCCAGTCTTTTTTTTTCCAACTGAATGGGTAAAACTATTAACATGACTAATGTTGCAGAAAACATGAAACAGGATCTGAAAAATTTGTAGGAATAGAAGGCATATACTGTACATTTGCAGAAACAAGTGTCTCCTGTTTTTGTCTTTTACATGTTCCTGGTGGAATTTTATACTGTTGTTTCTGATCTAAAAGTCCTCACAGCTTTCCGAGTTAGGTTTCTGGTGGAATCCAAAACCAGTTTTTTACACAATGAAATGTCTTCAGTCGGAAAGAAAAACTGATAGCACTATAAATATAAAACTGCTCACATTTCTCTGAAGCTACCCCAAAATTATAGGAGTATATGGAGCTTCCACATCCAGGCAGCAAAAACCTGGATGATCACTAAATGGCAACAAAGAAACTTACAACTATATTTTTGTTTACTACTTTTACATCATATTTTAGATGTCTACAGATCTTGATTTGCCAGAAATGTAGTTTTCTATATTATCATCAAACCCTTTTAAAAGGAGGCTTCTGGTTTCATTTATTTATCATCTAGAAAGTCTTGGTTGCATTGCAATAAACAATATATGAGGTTATCTTTGATAATTTTTTGGAGAGAGTTATACAAAATACAGACACACACACACACACACACACACACACATTAAATGAGTGAGTAGTGTACATAATTCACAAACTTTTCTACTGGCTTCTAGATAGCATCTGCTTTATTTCCCCAAAACAAATTCCTTTTGTGTCCAATCACATTTGGCCAATAATTCTATTCTATTCTGTTCTGTTCTGTTCTGTTCTGTTCTGTTCTGTTCTGTTCTATTCTATTACCTTACATTAATGTTAACAATTTGACTGTTTAAAGCCGCTATAAAATTTTCAGGTTCATATCGTACAGAGTGACAAAAAAAAAGACCATCTGCTTTAATGAATAGCAGAGAGGTGTTTGTTTGCATAAGGTATGAAATACTTCATTTTTAAGCATGTGCATTCCAGTGCATAACGTTATAGTAATATTGCATAAAATGCTTAGTATTCAGTAAACAATTATTATCCAGGATAATTAACAATTAAGCTAATTCAGATATAGATTTCATTGAGTTATGGAGATCATTTGTGTGTAAACAAGTGCTCGATATTTAGATGTTTAGAACTCTTCGAAACCTCACTTCTGAATTATGTAGAGTACCTGCTTCAGAAGCTGGCTTCAACTCAAGGAGGGGGAATGAAATGAATAGAAGAGAGGCAAATACCATATTAACTTATGATCTCTCCTACTTTAGAATGTACTAAATTCAGAACAGACTGTCAGAATTAAATTCAAAAGCAGAATCACTAAACAGGATTTGGAGTTTAAAAGAAAGCCTGAAAGATAATCACAGAATCTAAATTTTTGATCACAGATGCAAAAATCACAGAGTAGGTGCTAAGAGGTTATATATTTGAATTATATTTCTTGCATATTGTCCATTTCTTATTTTAAAACCTTCAAGGAAGGTTTAACTCCCCCATTGACAAAATATTCTTTACATTATAAATATTCATATTAAAATATGTTAAAAACACAAGCTCAGAGTTGCTTACAATAAATAAAGAAAAAAGATTCCATCATAAGGTTTATAACCTAAAAAGACAAGGCATGTAAGCAAATGGAATAAAGAGGTAAAAGAAAAACAAGATTTAAGGATTTTAATTCTTAATTATTCACAATTAAATTGTTTTAACATGAATATATTCCTCTCTTCTTAACTCATTACATACCTCCTACCCAAGCTATATTTACACTGTGAATCATAATGCAATCTATTATATAAAGCAGAGTCCTTTGTATGTTAATTGGAGGAATTCAATATTTTTTGTTGAAATTCTACCCTAAATCTATGGCAGAATTAATATTTGCATGTATCATCTTCATTTTACTACAAAGACATCAAATAAGTTTTTCTACATCACAATGTATTGTTGCCCCAGTGTTAGACAATCTTTTTGAACTGAATTGCTTAATATAAGTATTGTATTTAGATTAATTTCCTAATTGAAATAGAGATTTCATAGACATATGAAAATTGTTTAGTTTTAAACAAAATTGTAATGTTTAGATCTGGGATGTTTGAAAGAGCCAAAAAGCCATGGTGGCCCGGTGGCTAGAATATAATATTGCAAGCTAACTTTGCCCACGGCCAAGAGTTTGATCTGACCAGCACAAGGTTGACTCACTCTTCAATCCTTCCAAGGTCAGTAAAATAAAAGACCCACATTGTTGGGGGGCAATATGCAACATGCTGACATTTGTAAATCACTCAGAGAGTGCTATAAAACACTATGGGGTTGTATAGAAGTCTAAATGCTATTGCTATTGAAAAGAATTACTTTCGATCCTAAACTGGGAAGTCAAAAACATATAGCTACCAGCTCACATTTGGACCAGTGAGGTAAAGCAGTTAAAAGTCCATACCCTCCATGAAGAGGACTTCATTTTATAGTGGATTAATTTGGGTTGATGTCCTCTATATCTCTAAGGAAGACGGGATTATTATGGCATATTAAATATAACTATCTTTACCTAGCAACTAATTTAAAGATTTAAACTGAGATTCTTAAGAAGAAAACTGAGCACGAGCAAATTTTAAAGAGTACACTGGAGAAAATTTGAGTAGATTTCCCCCAGAAAGTTAAAATACACTTTCAAAGTTTAAAATAATATAGTTAAAATAAAATTCATATATACAATTAATTCACTGACTCACTTTGTAATTCAAATTACTTCACCTGTTGAAGAGTCTCTATTCTTAGACACTTGTATAATAGGTGTAATTTCCTGTAACTTGAATCTTATCCTTCAAAAATAAAAATCTATCATATCTGTTTCACTAAGGTGAAGCAAAATTTTCAAATTTCAAACCGAACACAAGATAATCTCCTAATCATAAATCAAACTTTTATAAAATATAAAATAATTGGTTTTGATTTTTTAACATTATACCAAGACTTTTACAATTTCTTACCAGGCCACGAACTTTGCAAGAGGAGAATGTAGTCATTACATTCAATTATTATTTTTTGATACATTATCTTTAATTGTACAGCATATCTATTGATTTAAAAATTAATATCGATTTATTCTTTTGCACATCTAATTAAATAATATAAACTGAGTTTCATACATTCTTATTATTTTGTTATACTTCTGAAAGATTTACCCATTTTGGTAAATATTTAAGGCACATACCTAGCAGATTATATGCATAATTAATTGTAAAAGTTTTGAAATGAAGTTTTTTCCCAATGCATTAGGAAATGGAAACAGTTTTGAATATTGTTATATCATATAAAAAGTGTATAGCAATTTTTGAAAAATCAAACAAAAATGAATAAATTTCTCAGCAACAAACTGTGTTCCAGACCTCATTAGTTGTAATTACACTTCAAATATGCTCAGGACAATGCACACGTCAGCTGCAAGTGACACACAATAGAGCAGGCAACATATAAACCCCTTCAAGCACAGAAAGGAGTCTATAAAACAACTGACTTTGTGCATTTGGATTCATGTGACAACACCTCCTCCCACATTGCCACCAGGTCACACAGATGGGACAAATCCAAACATGAAAAAGCTTCTTTTGTTTCAGCACTGATATTTATTCAAGCAACAAACTGCAGAATATTGTGCACCAAGTGTTCCATCTTCGCTCTTTTTCATTTTCAGACCATTGCATAAAATACGTTATGCTACCCTTGATGCTTGTAAGGCTTTTAAACAAAATGTAATTGCTGAAGTTCATGTATTACAAAAGTATTAGAGTTGAACACATTAATTTTGTCAAAAGTAATGATACTGGGGATGGTCTAAAGCAGTTAAAAGTGCATATAAACTGCCATTTCAAATAATTAAGTTTAATTTAATTAAAACTACATACAAAACTGCATGTACTTGAGAATAAAAAGCATTCACTAAGATACACTCATAGGGCTGAAAAGGATCTTGAAGATCTTTTCTTGTCCAACAACCTGCCTAATGCAGTAATCGTTGTATCATCCTAGACTAGGCTAACCAATCTTTTCTTGAAACCTTCAATGATGGAGTACCATGACTTCAGGAGGAGGCTACTTCATTCTTAATAGCCCTCATGGACAGGCAATTGCTCCTTTTTTCAAGTTTGCATTTCTTTCTGTGAAGCTTCCACCCATTGATTCTTCTCTTACCTTCAAGTATTTGGGAGAATAAACCCCCATCATCTTCCCTGTGACAGCATTTTACATATTGGAAAACCATTATGGTGAATCCTCTTAATCTCCTTTTTTTAGTTTACTCTAAAACAAACCAAGTTGTTTTGACTGGTCTTCATAAGATTTACAATCTTACAATCTTTGTGGCTCTTCTCTATGCTCTTTCAAGTTCTTCAGTATTCTTTTGTGTTGCGATAACCCAAACTGTACACAGTATTGGAAGTGTGCAGCATATAAAGGTTCTATCATTCAATACTTCTGTTGAAGCCCAAAATTACATTTCTGGCAGCTGCAGCACATTGCTGAGATGTTTAATCTATGATCTACCAAGGCATTCCATTCCTTTTCAGAAGTACTACTACTAAGCCAGGTATTGACTTTCTTATACCTGTACATTTACTTTTTCTGCCTATATAAAATTCTCAGTATTGAACATTAAACACCACTGACCCTGTTACATAAGATCCAATGTTCAAGTCTATCACAGGTTTTTTTTTAATCTACAGTTTGTCTTCTGGAGTATTAACAATTGTCTCAAACTTTGCCTCTAGTAGATGTGACATTACAGGTATTAGGCTATAAAACTCCTTTGAGAAAGTAATTGTTGTGAATGTGTGAAATCTTGTACAAAATACAGTGGAATCTCCAGTCACAACAGTAATTCGTTCCAGAACTTCTGTTGGTACATGATTTGGTCATGACTGGAAGTGAGACTGACTGCACATACACGTACAAAAAAACTGGCGCAGAAGAAAAAATCGGCGCAGAAGGGGAAATTGGCCATGCCATGTTTGATTGCCCCCGAGTATTTGTTTTGACCAGATGCAAACAGTTTGCGAAATTTTTGGTTGGCACCCGATTTAATCGTGGTCAAAAGCATTTGTGACCAGAGGTTTCCACTATACCTATTTCCAATCCTTAATAGAACTGCGTTTTTTCCAGGCTCATAAAGCTACCTTGGAATCTGTTGTCTTAGTATATTCAGGCACAGCCATTTTACTTCATACTACTAGATGAAGAGACAGGCAAGTAAGCATGGAAAAAATGGCTGCATATTTAGGTATGAAGGGCAGAATTACTTGGGTCAAACTATACACTAATAGCTTTTGGGTGTCATGTTCCATTTTTAAATAATCATATGGACTTTTTCCTAGACCAGCTAGAAATTTCTATTTTCATCTACATCTACCCCACAAACTGCCTAGTTTCTGTTGCTATTATACAACCTTGCTAAGTGGTTGAATCAGTCTTTAAACTATTCTGTTTGAAATGATACTCAACTCAGAATTTCTTGATCTTGCTTTATTGCAAGTATTATATTACCATTAATTTTATGATAAATTTCAGGTGTTCTCTTATTTCTTTAATTATCATGGATATTGCCTTTAATGTATTTTTACTTGTACCCAGATTGTTTTTTATGTTTTGATCCTAAATATGATTTATTCTATTCCACACAGACCTTACTATAATTTAGAAAGTATTAACAATATACACCAAGAACCAGGTTTTGTTTCATGCAAGTTACATATTGGGAAAGTACTTGATAGCAATTCATTACTTGATCTGAAGCTTGGAATAACTTCATGTATGTAAGGATTATTGCTATAATACAGTTGCATTGTACTACTTGTACATGAATATCATGTGCTAGTCTTTGTGCTGGACCTTAAATACTTCCTTTTTAAGAATTTGAGCAGAACAATCCTTTGCTTTTGTATGCAATGGATTAGTCAATGCCTCCATCATCATCATAAGGTGAAACAATAGTAAAATATAAGTCTACTAAAATGCCACCCAAGGGGTATGTAGGCCAATCATATAGAATACATTTTTTCCTCAGGCAATCACAAGCAATCAGCAATCATCCAGTCAATTTTTATTTTTTAAATTTTTATAGCCACCATTTCACATGCAAGTAGCTCTGGCTGGCACACAACAAAGTTAAAATAATACATATCTAAACCTATTAACAATTATTTAACAAACAAAATAAAATTATAACAGAGATAACACCAATAGGCAAATTGATTATTAACTGAAATACCACACTAGTTCATCCATCCCCTGGGGTTCCCAAGCCTGCTGCCAGATCTTGAGGGACCTTCACAAGCTTAGAAGCAATGAAGCTATCCTTACCTCAGGGAGTGGAAGATTGTACAACATGGGTGCCACACCAGAAAAGGCTCAATAATATGTAACATTTCAAAGGGTGTGCAGAGAACATGACAGCTGCAACAGTCAACATGACATGTGGAAGACAAGAGAGCAAATTTAATCTCCTCAATCTGCTCCCATATCAGCAGATATGTTACTATCAAGACCAAGACTATCTCTTCATTTTTTTGAGCTGAAATGCAGTCCTTGGAAAGTAAACATTGTTGAGTTATAGCTTACATTTTTCCAATCTTTACATGAAGCCATGTGTTGGACCAATTGTAGTTTGAACAGTATTTTGGTTTTAATTAAATATTTTTCAAAGATCTTCCATTCTTAAATATAAAGCATAACGTAACTGTATGGTTGCTACTGCTTTAATAGTAAAAACAAATATGGAGAATTCTTGTATATTTGAGAAGTAGGTCTCTCACTAAAATCTTGCTGATCTATAGAAGGTTAAAGTTGTATATAAAGTACACAAAATCAGAGACCATTAAGAACCTCGTGCTTTTTCTGGAAATCCAAATATTTGGCATTTTTTTTTGTCCAGTAAGGATTATTTAGTATACAATCTAGGACAGGGCTGTCAAACTCCCGGCCCACGGGCCAGATGCAACACACACTGGCCACATCAACACCCGATTTAACAAATGGGAAAAAAGTCCCAATATATCACATGACACCACCTTGATGACGTGAGTTCAACATTCCCTGATCTAGGAGAATCCTTCCCATATTAGAGTTGCTCTGGCTATGATATCTCTAAAACACAGGTAAGCAAGTATCCATTCAGATAAGCAAAATCACTTCTTGATAGAACAAATTTATTGGCTTGTAAGTGGATTGCTAACAAGAACTGTGCAAATTGTCTTTTAGCTCTGAGATCACTGAGGTAGTGAATGGCTTTCTGCATGAAGCTTCTGATCAGACTCACTCCCCCAATATTAATTAAGTACTGAAATAGCTAATTATGCTAAAGCATATTAGCACAACATAGACCACTTAGGACTTCTTCACCCCTTATTGAAAAAGTACTTGGCCTCTACAACTCTCAGCCTATAGTAAATAATAAAAAGAAATGTGTGTGTATGGGTAGACATACACACCTCCA
>JANHFJ010007594.1:44363-56534 GCA_032468195.1 Cerberus rynchops | reverse complement strand
ACACACACACACACACACACATTATCCATATATAAATGGGTACAAATAAAACCCATATATAATTACATTGTTTTATTTATTGAACACTGCCTTAGTTGTGAAAAGAAGTACTACAGTAAAAATAAATAACTGGATTTGAATTTGCATACTTTCCCTTTATTTTAAAATCTTTCTATGTAATCATGCCTTGTAATATTTAACCATAGGAAAAATAAGAGCTGCATCATGGTGTTCCATTGTAGACTGGTCTTACAGTAGGGTTCTGATTACTACATCCTATTCTCCACCTCCAGTTTTCCCTCCCAAGGCTATCAGCATACTCTGATCTATGCATTATGCTATTTGTGGCTTTTTTCTATAGAATCCTAAAGGTTGCTGTGCTACCTTTTTAAAACTAAGTCACCTTCATGTGTGCAGATAGGATTTGTATAGGTACAAAATGATTCACATTTAAAGAATAAATTCGGTATTAATATATACAAGACAGCAATGCAAAGCAACATAAACTGTACAAAATATTGGAAAGCTTCTATTAAAAGCAAAACATTGACAAAACAATTACTCCTGTAATGTTTACTCAAATCCCAATGTATTAACTGCAAACATTTGTCCACATATCACCAGGGAAATTTTAGATAACATGTTGAATTGAGGCTTAAGGCTTGGTTCAAATGAATAAATGAAATATGAATTAGACTAAAAGCTCCCAGAAATGGTCATAGTATTAATATCCAATAAAACTTTAATATTATTTTAAAACTTCAGATAAACATATATTGTTAAGAAATAAGATGCTGCTCACGTTGGAAATGAAAGGCAAAGAAGAAACAGAATTTCATGCAGTGTGGGATAAATGGTATAGATGGTTAGAACAGAGAAACAATACTTGTAAGAGACACATGACATAGTACTGTTAAAATGTTTATTGTTATGTTAATTCAAAAAAAATAAAAAAATATAATAAAAAAAGAAATAGATGCTATGAAGCTCACTGATGCCAGTGGGTAAAATAGCACTGGTTTCAAACTATACAGAATCATTTGGCACAAGTTGGCAAGGTGCATTTACTGCTTATGGGCATGATCAAATCAGTTTCCCATTCTTTAAGTGCAACAGGAATGAAAACTGTTTTTTGAATATATGTATATATCCACTTAAAAGAGAAAGAAAATAATTTAGATACTAATTTCATCCTGAACTTGAGTTTAAAAGGTTAAGTTAGTATCTGAGAAAGATAATCTGGCTCACTGATCATAGCAGTCAGCAAACTCTGCAATCTGCATGAAGAAGGATATTGGTCATCATTAGTTGAGCTACGACAGCTGGTACCCAGGGTATCCCAGATTCAAGAAGTCGCAAAAACACACTTTTTTAAACACTTTGGTAGATGGCAAGTTTCATCAGCAACTGGATATTTTGCAAAACGGGTTGAGACAACAGCTCTGAATACAGCTGCATTTTCCACAGCATAAAAATGTCCCATATGTTGTATACAGTGTTTGCCTCTAGGCCACAAGTTACAACGTTTTCCCTGAAAAATTATGGACATTTATTCACCTAAAAAAAAGCATTGTACTTTTGTATGAAAACTATTGTAATGGTTTAAAGCATGACTAAATTCCAGTTTTTTAAAAATGTGTTTGGAACCTAGTACTGTTCAGATTTAAAAACATATTAAAATGATGAGGAAAAACACCACATGATTTATTTTTAAGGCAAAAATCATGCAGCAACTTAAATCTTCGAAGAAACACTTTAGATAACAATATATCAGTAGAGATATTAGAAATGCTAAATTTGTCCTTTATGCATAATCTACAAACAGTTTTCTATTAAAGCTTGAAAATAAAATTCATAAGGTTTAAATCAAATATACTGAGTTGCTGCAAATGGATTTCCATATTTAAATAACAGAAATGGAATTCCTATTCTTAAAAAAATGCTTCTAAAAAAGTCTAGTCAGCGGATTACAATGTTCTTCAGCATTTTTCCATTTAAAATAAAGCCTAAAATAAGTGAAGATTGGGTAGATGGGGCAATATTTTCTTTACTGCAAAGGCTTCTCCAGTTTCTTTCCTTAGCTTAATAAACATGATTTATGCCATTCTTTGTATTATTATGTAAACTACTTTTTCACAAATAAACTAATTTTTCTGCTAATGTAAAATCTATGCAAATACTGGCTGTCATTTATCAGGAAATTTGACAAGCATTCCATATTGGAAAGGGAAAATGAAACTGCCTAAAGAATAGAAGCAATTATTTTTGTATTTTCTCTTTCTCTGACTTAAGGCACAAAAGTTATCCATCCAGTTAAAACAGCAAATGAAATAAGGAAGGTTTTTTTTTATTTAAACACATATGGCTTTTTGCTGCAATACTGATCACCGCAGGGTCTACAGATGCCCATGGCTAAATTGTACACGGGCAGATGGACACAAGGGAAAACTGTGCTAATGTGGCATGGTGAGCAAAACAAATGAAGAGCTGAATTTTGGTAGGGTGGGGGAATCTTTCCATCTATTAAATTATACCATTTGTTTGTGAAGTGCAAATTAGGCCAGTAGTAAGTTACATGCAATAAATTTTCCATGTTATTTCACTAAAAATAAAGTCAAAAAATGTGCAAAACAAATCAAAAGGTAGAATCACAAACAGCAACAGTAAGAGCTGCTCTGCCAAAACAAATTACCAACATGGCTTTATTCTCTCAAACAAGGAATATGTTTTAATGAGTACAGTGAGGCAACTGTATTCTTCGTATGTTGTGTTATTTTACCTTGCTTAAAGGGAAATCTCTTGAGGTAAACTGAAAATTAAAAACATTAAGGGACAATCTAGTAAATGTGAGATTACTTACATATATTCCATACTGCCAGTGAGAACTCTATATTTATTAACTATTTTGTTTTATAGGATTATTAACAAAAACATGTAGGGTCTAAGTTAGTCATTGATATATTTGTGAGATGATATCCACGGAAGAAAATGTGCCTTTAGTTGAATATTTGCTAAAAAATGTTCACCATTGTTTATGAGACAACATTTTTGAAATATTTGTGTTTTCACTTGAAATTAATCTGATTTTTGATAGATATTAAACCCCAAATATGCTTTAAGTGTCATTTGAAGTTCCCTATTCTTTTCAATAATTTTTTTCACACTTGCATAACTATTTATTAGGTATATGATGAAGACTCTTTTTTCATAGCATTGCTTTCAGAACTCAGACTATGCCGCATATATATGAATAATCAACACTGAAGAGTATTTGATGTCCAAAATGGAAACATGTTTCTATGTTTTGTTATATATTATCAGATGTGATACATTTAATCTTATAGATCTGATTCTGTAATTGTTACAGAGACACTGTAAACATTTGTAAAACATGTTCTTACTTGAAAGGTTAGTTCCTGAAATTATTTTTATCCTTTTAATAGTACAGATGACTCAACTCTCATTAAAATTAAACTAAGCAATTTTATTGAATAAAGGATAAAAATCAAGGTGAATGTGTAACATATGTTCAGCTAAAAGTTCAATGTGATGTTAACATGATTTGAGTGAGTTCCGCTAGACTGAAGGTCATTTAGTTATTTACTGAAAAGTATGTAACTTCAAAAATCATCCCATTGCAGAAAAAAGAGTAAATGTGATAATATCTATGACTATTTTTGTCAGAAATGATGTAACAGAGCACAAAGGACTGCTTGAACATTACTTTGTAATAGAAAAATGGTTATTTTAGTTGATCAAAATCTTTCCATTTAAACAAATAAAATAAATCTGAATCTTTATTTCAGGTTTAAAGGGAAGGTCATTAACCATTTTGAAAATTTAAAATTGTTTAAAATTTTGAAATTTCAAAATTTAATCCTGTATCAAAAGAAGTAATACCATGTTTATTTAATATGAAAATATTTTCCCACATAACTTCCTGAGAAATGGGATTGACATTTGGTTAAAAGAACTAGACAAACCATGTCCTGTTACATCATCATTTCAGCGATCTGTCCTTACCTAAATGGAGAAACAGAATGTTCACAGGTAGGCACAAAAGCAATGGAAGCAGAAATGACTTCCCTATTGAGTTTCATTGTGGGAAGCTGGCAGGAACCATCAGAAAATTCCCCCCTTCCCTTCTGTTAGATAGGTCAGTGGCTGCTGAGTGGAGGGGAGAACAAGGAATTGTGAGACTGGCTGGGAAACTACACAGAATATTGAAAATGAAGAACATGTGACCACAGCACAAGCCCAGCAGCCGCCAATAGCGCTGAAGAAACCACAATGTCCACAAATGTCACTCCCCTGGGAGTCATGTGTTCAGGATTTTGGACATTTTCTGAAAGTCCATTTGAACCAGTTTTTGGTTCAAAAATTGTGCCTTGTTTCTGTTGTTGAAGATGATTTATCTATGAATGATAGTGCATATGTTCCTCGGTTCATTTTGTTAAATGTTACAGGCAATTAGTTTTAATCAGTAATTAATTATTTCCTAAATTCAGTGTTGTCCTGAGAGCTACAAACAGTGCTGATTCTAAACCTACAAATCTACTTTTATATGATGCAAAGAATCAGAATTTAGCCTTTCTTCCTAACATTGATACTAAAGGCAGCTTTATCTGCACCCCTACATTATGTCTGGATAAGGAAAGGCCACTTCTTCACATTGCCTATACTTATTTTGAGAAAGTTTGAAACATTCTTTGCAAACTGCATACTTTCTCCACATCTTCAGAAAAACGATTGTATCCTACATCCCTTGTCAACATACTTAAGGGGAAAAAGTATACCTACTTATACTTAAATATAACCTTTGACTACCAGAAGATCTACACACACACACACACACACACACACACACACACACACACACACACACACACATTCCTTTTATATTTAATAGATATGCTGACAAGTGTTCCGTTTACAATTAATTAATTTGAAAGTACTTATTTTTCTGCCTACCATGTTTTCCCTTGACATCACTTCAGAGGAACTCAAGAACATCCAAGGAGAAACAGATTTGCATTACAGCAATTATTTTGGGACAAAGATTGGGTATGAAGTTGTTGATGGTATTATTATTTGTAGTATTGGCCACCTTTAAATCTTTTATTGAATATTTTTTCAAAATATAAACAATATATTCCTTCTTGGAGTAGTTTCAGATAAACATCCAGCCTTTAATTTGTTAGCTGTTCATATACATTCCGGATAACATCTGTATGTCATAATTCTTCAGTATACAATTAAATAGAAATATTCAGCCAAGTATATGATAGCATATAATAGAAATCAAGAGTGAACACTAAGTCTGTTAAAAATGAGCCATTAGTTTTTTGAAGTTTCAAGGGAAAAAAAATTTCATTGCAGGAAGCTAACAGAAGTAATTCTGGAATCTACAGTCCAGAGATTATGCCAATACCAGTTCAATACTAAAAAGGAAAAATCTGAAAATGAAAGTGTGGTGCAGCTTACTTGACATGGAATGTTAAAGAAATTAATAATAACAAAATATTTGATGCTTACTTCAAGTTTTAAACATAATTGTTTAGATAACATTCTAAGCACAGGTATCGAGAGATCTAGAGCTCGTAAACACGAAACTAGCAGTCTCCAATCCACTTGCTTATTCTGACACCTGAAATTTCTGGTTGACTACTAAGTTCATCCAGTTAGTAACAGGGGATTGGGAGATGCTTTTTCTAACTACTTATCCACTTACTTTAAAAGTTGTTTAGAACAAGTCTGTGTTATACATTTACTATATGTTACACTTCTGCCTGGTTGAAATCCGGTATGCTTGTTTTTGAGGAAGTGATTTAAATAAAAAGATTAAATATTTTAAAATATTCTTGAAATCCATGCATGATATTGGAAGCACGAGAACTGTCCTGGCACTAGTCTGCCTCACTGAATTATAGTAAACTTCCATTTAGTCTTTGAGGTTCTTCTTTCTTTCAGTTGCTGAAGTTCTTCATCACAATGTCAGTGCTGGAATATGTTTACATTCACAAATACTGGATTTTTTTTTAAAAAAGGCATTAAGGATATAATCCTATGCTCATTTATCTTGGAATGATTTATTTGGATCCAGAAGGATCTACATCTAAGGAAACAAGAAAAGGAAAATGTCTTCTGGAGAAGACTATTCACTGTATATCATCCTTTATAGTTGATATATTGAAACTGTCTCTGAAGCAAAGTTATAATGGCTAATGAAAACTCACCTTCAGAGATGAAAAAAAGATTATTAAAGTAGCCCCTTTGTTCTCTGTATTTTAATTAGGACTATATCATAGTATATTAAAATCAGTTAAAAGCTACTGTTTTTATATTAATTTATAATAGATAATGTAGTGCCAGCACAGGGAATGGACCATTGGCACTTTCTGTTGCAGTGTTTTAAAGGAAGCTAATAGCATTCCTTTAAATTTTAAGCATTCTCAGATATTAAATACCATAATGTCCAATAAATGTCTATTAGTACTATTGAGACTTACAAAAGGCAACCATTTTCAGTTTAAAAGTATATGCTTCAGGGTTTATGATTCCATAGCATTCATGATTGACAATCCTTGTTCTTTAGTTTGGTTTGTGAACACAACATAATTCTCCATGTGAATTAAACTCTCATGGAGCAGTAATATAAAGGTATTTGAAATGCACACTAACTCCATTAATATTTAAGACTTCTAAACTAATTTAAATTAGATTTTCCTACCTTGCAACTTTTCAGAACTGATAAATATTAGATACTAAACCTATGTATTCAGGAATAAATATAACTAAGTTCAGTGGAAATATAATATGCATCGGATAAATCTTGAAAATATATTTTATAGATTTCATGCTGTAAATTTTATATTTCATTATACAATTAAGAAATTTTCCAACAAGAATCAAAATACTTTTCACTTGAAACCCAAAAGCTTTGTGATATGAAACAATTGCATTAGCTTTTTTATTTACAATATTTCACATTAAAAGAAGACAATCATGGGACAGTTTGTTTCAAAATTAATGGCAATCACTCCATTTATTTTTGTTACCAACAAAAATAAATTAAGATTGTAAGGGATAATGGATATTATCTATTCAACACCCTGTGTAGTGCAGGAATTCTCGTAACATCCTCATACCATAGAGAAGTGGCTATTTGTTTCAAAGGTCTAGAAAACCTCCAAAGATGGAACATAATGGCAGGCAACTGTTCTACTGCTTAAAATTTTTCACAGAAACCTCCTCCTTGTTTCATATTTGGCTCTGTCTCCCTTAAGATTCCACCAACTGGTGTTAGCCTATGATGCTATAGAGAAAACATTCACATACTCTACCCTGTGACATCCCTTCATGTATTGGAAAAGTGTGATCATGTCTATTCTTGGCTTTCTTTTATTTAAGCTAAGCACATCAAATTCCTTTAACCACTTTTCATAGGATTTAACCTCTAAGACCCTTACCATTTTTGTTGCTTTTCTCTGAACTCAACAATAAAAATTGTAGATACCTTAGAGCTGGTAAAGCACACACAAGTCGATTTTGCTAGCCTTGTAGAATTTCAGTACTTTAACAAGTAAATATATTTCTATTATTTGATATAAGATCCCTATATTTCAAAAATAGTTGCCGTAAAGCCACACTTTGTTCAAAATGTAAAAATTTAGGGCGTATCAAATTTTTCAATTTTCAATTTCCAAACAATAGGGGTGCTCAAATGTTGTGACATGTCTTGGGACTTGTAAAGATATTTTGGTTACTTTAAAATAAGTCAGATGTGCTTGGTAAGTAACTATCGTAAGTTTTTATCATTTTTTTTGTGTCATATAAATACTGAATATAGTAATACGGATAATTTTAACAGCAGTGTTTTGTTGATTGTCTTTCTATCTTTTTATGTAACAATATCAAGACTGCTTATCATATATACAATTACTCAGTTAAATAAACAGTTATTGTCTGTATTTGAATATGAAAGACTATCAGAATACATCAACACATTTTTATATATATTTGGGGGTATAATTCCAGAGATTTATATAGGAGGATCTTTTTATTTTTACAATAAAATTATGACAAATCTCTCTAGCTGCTTTATAAATGGGTTTCTTTTTTAAAAAAAAAAGGATATTCTATCTGTTAAAGATTTAAAGAAGGACACTTGAATGAATGTGACAAAAGTTTTAGTAGGACTTTGCGTATACTAACTTCTTTCAATTATGCCCAGAAGCTAGTGATTTCAAAGGCAATGACTTTATTTTTCCACAATTAATCTTGTAGCTTTTTCATATATTCCTAAATCAAAATACAGGTGTTAGAAATGGTGGTCAAATGCAAAATACCCAATGTTACATCTACAAATCCTATTCACAATTTATGTCTTTGAATACCAACACTAGTCCCTGGAGAATAGAAACTACTGAAGGGGAAAAAATTCCTGGTATCAAATATCTAGTCTTTGCAATAATTAAGTGACATCAATTAGTGATGTGCTCTTATATATTAGCATCTCATTAACAGTTAGTTCTGTCTACTTCTAACTAATAGTGAAAAAAGAATTATTTGAAACCTTTTTGATCTACTACTAGTTTTAGGTATGACAGAAAGCATTTCGAAAAAATTTATTTCCTGTTACATTTTAGAAATCATGTTTACAAAAGGGATTACTTTATGCTTTTAAAACTGTTTATCTAATACATGTTGCTATATTATCAAGGTCCACACAACTATTTTAGTTGATTAATCATATATAATACAAAACACTAGTGAAAATTTTATTGGGTGACCTACTGCAAATACAATAGATTAAAGGAAACTAATCCTTTCTGATTTTAATGACCACTTGAGCTTTCTTAAAGTAGGATTCTTAAATATCACTGTTGGGTTGCTTAACTGAAATCTAACATGTAGACATGCCATACTTTTCTTGGATACTTTTTTTTTAATTGTAAATGTAACTTTGTGAAAAAAAAATTGTTTAGGTTAAAAAATTAATCCACACTATTTTTATTTCAAAGAATTAGAATGTACATCCATGAGTGACTGTTCCCAACCTGCACCTAGTATTATATAAATGTCATTTTTTGGAATTATGAGAATTTTGATAGAAGGCTGTAGCAAACTTGTATGAATTGAAGCAGCACTATTACTGTGGATTATCTATAGTCCAAAAACTCATTTGAGATACACATAGTCCGCAAAAGAAATATAGTATCTGTGTTTTTCAAGGATCATCTGAGAAAAGACAGAATCAGGATTTTAATGATTGGGGGGAAATGCAGCACTTCAAAAATATAGGATACTGATAGATAGATATATCTTTCTAAATGTGTACATGGTGGGCTCTATGATTATTTTTCCCCTTGACTACATTGTAATAGTGATCATCATCCTCGTGAGTTAAAAGAGGGAGACAAAAAGCAATGGCTGGCCCTGAACTTCATTACCATGTCGTAATTGGGGTAAAGAAGGTATGAATTCTTCTTAGCCAAAGTGAATAGGCAGGCAAGGCCAGCCATGGGACTGGAGTACCCTTTTCGTCACTTCACTTAAACTGAGTCACAAGGATGAAAGCTGAGTAAACTTTATTTCCGAAGATGAATGGCACACATGAAAGATTTGCTATGCTTACTCTTTGCCGAATGGAAGGAGGTTTCTTCCTTGAGTGTATATGTTGCAAAGTCCTGAGGCAGAACAACTATAATTACACATTATCTTAATTTGTAGAAGAACACTGAAACCCAACCTGAACTGTTTTAGACACCATATACATATATGTATGAAGAGGTAATCTGAAATGTAATTATGCATATTTACTGCTGATACCGTATACATTTTTTTAATATTATAAACCAAAAAGCATTGAGAAAAAAAAACCTTTTAAAATTGCTTTTTCAGCCTTTGCAGGGCTCTGTTTGGAAAAGGCATGGTAATTAAATATTTTTTTAAAAAAACCACAAGTATCACCTTGGAAGATACATTTCTGGTTATTTTATTTTGGAAAAGATAATCAATAAAATGAATTCTCTATAGATATGTGTTTGTTTAATTTACTGCAAAAATAAATTTATTGTGGTGGCAGGAGCAGGCATTATGAAACGAAGAAAAAACAGTTAAAATCAGATACATTAAATGAGCTTTCAAACACACTGAATCAATTGGGATAAATAATTTAATAACTCACTTCGTGTGCTGTCTCCTCAGTGTTATAGACAGTTATTAAAAAAAACATGAATACAAATGTGTAGAATCACAACTACACAATATGCAAAATGTGTTATAAATGTAATGAGTATGCATGTATCTTTTACTAAATTTGGCTTCTGAAACAATATAGGAATAATTTTTGACAAAATATTTTTATATCAATGTCTAAAAATTCTAACTACAACAAATAATGTGAAAATAGGCAGGTCAAAGCAATTAGAGAGGGAAAAAGTGATATAACATTTTACTATAATTATCCCTTTTATTCTTTACACAATACATTTATCAATTATTTTGATAATAAACTTCATGATACTAAAATTAAAACTTAAACTTATATCCAGTGGGTATATAGCACAAAGAAAAGTAAAAAGTACAGTGCTTAAAATTGTGAGAATATCAGCCCAAAATAAGCATCTCTAAGGCACAATTATTGTTAAGACAATGCATTTGTGAAAGCATTTGAGTCCAATGTACTACCACCTACCTACTTGAAAAGCTCTGTGATTCTTGGTATTTTGATTCCATGAAATTAAAATAAAATACAATAAAATAAAGTTAATAAAATTCGACTTGTTGGTTAAAGTGATTTTAAAATAATAAATGGCTGAGTTCATCTTGAATTTGGCTAGTTTTACATATCTAATAATTCATTGATATGTTTTCCTAAACGTTTGAAATTTAATATGATCATTTCTATTTCATATCAATGGAAATAAACTAGTGTATTTTATAATTTTATTTCATTTGTATTTTATTAACTGCATGACTCAAATAGCACACTTAATACCAAAACGTTTTGAATCAGTAGTGCCAATGCTGAAATAACAATAATTAACCCTAAGAGAAGATAAACCTGATCTACAGACCTTGGCTTAGTGATCTCAAGAGGATTTGGTAACAGCAGTGGAATATGCATATTTAGCTAGAAGTAAGGCCCACTGAGAATGCTCTTCAGCACATAAAGACTGCAGTTTAAGCTATCAAGGTTTTAGCAATCCAGTTTGATTGCTGAAACCTATAAATTATGGTTTGCATTTTATATTTTAAGCACCAGGTATGTATTTACAGAATAGATTCTGCAAGAAATATTTACCTCCAGGAAATGTAACAGGACATTCTTAAGCCCATTCGGACAATCATTAAGGTCCAAGCAAAACATCTTTCCATTTTAGTGGGGCTTATTAAACTCTTCGGTGAAAGTCTGTCTCTTGCTACAGTGTCAGTGTAACCCATGCTTCACACTGTGTGCCTTTTCTCAGCAGGAAGAAAGAAGGAAGGAAGGAAGGAAGGAAGGAAGGAAGGAAAAAAGAGGAGTCCTGGTGTCTTAGGATTTCAGTTAGAGCTTTGCTGCACCTCCTCTGAGAATCTAAATGGCTGGCTGGTGTCACGTACCATTTTATGTTTTCAGCAAAAAGCTGGCGATTGGAGAAGGCAATCGGAATGCCCTGATACGTCAGAAAGCGGAGGCAACTGCAGAAGCGCGCTCCAGAGCCCTCCCTCGGGTTCCGCAGGCTAGGGCCCTTTGCCCGCAACGACGGCTCACCCTTCCCGGTGGTCCCCAGAGGAGAGGGTTGTGCCCATCGGCCAGTTCAATCCAGCCCGGCCGGCCGATCCTCAGTTGGGAGGGCAAAGGCATCTTCCTGGGTAAAGGCAATGGGAGGCCTGTCGTTGCTAGAGCCAAGGGGGCCAAGGAAGAGGTCGCCGTTCTTGGGCCAGCAACGTCTTTCAGGGCGCGCCTTCACCTGTTGGCGGTCAAGTCAAGCGGCTGACGCGGCTTCTGGCCTTGCCTCCTCGAAGCCCCAACTTTCGGGAGAAAGAAGCAGAGGGGCGATGAAAAGGTCTGCCTGTGCAGCCCTCGGGGTCCCGATGGGAAGCTCCGGTCTCAAAAGCTCCGGCTTTGAGTTGGAGGTGCTTTGCTGCCCTTTTCTATCCGGCCGCCCCGTTAACCAGACGGGG
>JANHFJ010007594.1:0-20434 GCA_032468195.1 Cerberus rynchops | reverse complement strand
CAGTCTGATAAAGAAGACAAAGAAATTGTTTCTGAAGCTACTGAAAACACTGAAGATCGGAAAAGAGAGACAAAAGAGGTGCAAACAAGTGAAGTCAAAGTAGAAAGAATGCTTCCAAAAACTCCTAAGAAGATCAGGATAGTACAGGCTAAAGTTGTGCTTTTGGATGGCACAGAATACAATTGTGACCTTGAGGTAAGCTAGTAAGCTTTATTTTTTTTCTCTAAGGGGAAATAAGTGCAATACTTTATAAAAATGAGGATTAAACCATGTAATGTGTTATATGTTAATAATACACAGCATTCCAGTGCAAAGTAGATTTATATGAAATATAAGTATACAGTAGATTTACATAAAATCATTTCAGTGTTGGGGTTTTGATTATTTGTTCTTTTAATAGTTGTCAACAATATTACTTTAGCCATCCACTATAACCCCAAAAGCATTTTTTCTGGTTACTTACAATCAATTTATGTATGAATTTAGGGGTTTTGCCCTAGTGTGCATCACTTTGTTTACTTCAACTGTACTTGTCATTTAGTAAACATTTACCAAATTTAAAAAAAAAAATCCTTTTGAATTTTCTTTACAGTCACTTGGTTCTTATGAGCCCAGGCTGCTTAATATTATCCAGAAGTCAGTATAATTTAACCCATGATAAATAGCCGATTTGTCATAAGCCATTTGTCATTTATTCATAAGCCAACATCTTAAAAATCACTGGCATCAAGAATCTTTTTATGTTCTTCTATTAAAAAATTACACATTTAGTCGTTCTTTTGTATTTTTATTCAATCCATAAAAAGCATTTCTTCTTATCCTGTGACCACTAAGTTTCAGAACTGTTGATGAAGGACTTTGTTAAAGACATAAATTATATGGATATCATAAATGAAAATCCAAATATACAATAACAACAAGGTCACCTCCATCCAGGTCCTATTGTTTTCTTAGAAAACTTTGAAAGCTTGGTGAATTAGGATTTGTTTATGCTGATTTTTCTTCAACAAAGCTTATTCTTCTATGAACCTATTTATTTTTTCTTTGATTACCACTTCTGTCAAGTGGCATAAAGCAGATGTTAAAGTAGCAGGGCTATAATTTCCTTTCCAGATCTTATTAGGTCTCTTTAAAAACTGGTATTACACCAGCTACCTTCAATTTCTTTGGCACGGAACCTGTTTTTAATGTTAAACTATATGCTTTTGGAGAAGATTAGCAATTATCTTTGAAATTAAAATGTTTAGTATATTATATTATACAACTGATTAGTAATCATTTTTTTCATTTGAGTTTGACGTGCATTTTTGTAGAAGATGCTCGTATGTAATGTATAAACCAGCTTTTTAGACATAGGCATGTACCTGAATTTATTAATTCATTAAAATCAGAATCAAGGTTTATAATGAATCTCATGTCAGTACATTTTCTACATAATATAACTATTTCTATTTTCTATAGAGAAACATTTTTACTAGCCTTCTGAAATTCACAAGGAAGCCTTACCAATTACTGTTTCACAGCCCTTATTAAATATATTTTGCTTTTCCTTGCATGATAGAATTGCAGAAACATATGCATGGATCACAATTCTTGATGGCATTGGGTATGTGAACAATTGTTATAGAAGAGGGCAGAGATAGCTGATATCAAGGCAGCCTTTCCTTGATCCCTAAATAGTCAGAAAAATACTGAGGCTCTAGTAATCAGCAGGAATATTACTTTGTGGTATTTATCTGGTATTCTACATACAGTTGAACAAAGTGGGCAAAGTTACTTTTTGTATTATTTGTTTTAATCATTGATTGAAGCACATGATCCATCAATTTATTTATTTAGATACTTTTAAATCCTTCCAAATGTACATTTTGTGACATATGTGTTCTCCACCACACTGTTTTGCTAATTCGAAACAAAATTTATACTCACTTTGCTGATAAGAGCCAAGTAGTTTAGATTCTCAAAAGAAAGCTGTGTGCAGAGAAAGAGGGACATTTGCTGATCTGTTAATATCAAAAAAGGGATTATTTGCCATGGGTTGTGTACCTTCCCCTCCCCAGTGATATCATCAGGGACTCCAAGGCTATTATGACACCTTTTCTGAAAATCTTACCTCTTTTAAGACCAGGAAGTTTTCTTCCTTTGGCTGTTCTGAAGAGTTTGGGAAAGAATTGGATATTGAATTGACTCATGAATCAGTAGTGCCAGGATATATTTGTGGAAGATCCAAATCCAATGGCATTCCTTTAACACTTCATGATCTACTGATCACGAGGCAGTTGGATTTGGATAGAAGAATTACTTTAGATCTTTGTCCATTTTAGACAATCTTTTGTCTAAAAGATTGCTAAACTGTACTTAGTTAGTTCCTTCTGCCTTTTCTTCGCTGGTACATGTGTACAGAACGTTTGCTTTTTTTGACTTGCCTACTAATATTTCCTGTCCCTAAGTTGTAAAGAAATCTCTTTTTTGTTTTACTTATAAAACCTGCTTCACTAAATATCAGTCAAGTTATGTTCTTTATGTTAGGAACATTCACATGCCTATGTAGAACTCTTCAACTTCTAATGCTAAAATTGTTGTACATGTTAAATCAGCAAATTTTTCTGCCACAGAACCATCTACAGGACCACAGTGAGCAATATTAATGCTATTTGGCAGACAAAGTCACTTGGAATTGGAATTTGACTTGGCAGTCCAAGCCACAAGTTGAGTTGCCCATAGCACAAATTTGTAAAGTTATCTGGACTGAGTTCAGTTTTGTAACACTGAGCACATGGATAGGGTTCTTTAATTTGCTAATTCAACCACATGATTGTTAAATTCTGGGCTCTTCTGAGTTATCAGGGTGGTTTGGGAGATGACCAAAGGATAATTCTATGCCGTGTTATTATCGTTTTTGAGGTAGGGTCTAATTGCTCCAGCCTTGAAACAGGTAATAGTACGTTCCCTTATTAAGAGACCATTACTGGATCTCTCCATTCAGGACAACTACCAACAACAAAAATCTCAACAGAAAAAGAGCAAGGCAAAATGCACAACTTGCACATTGTATTATTTCTGCTGATATTGATGCTATGGCCAGAGTATGCTCTTGTTGTCATCTGTTCTTATTTACTGGAGAAACTATCCATTTTTGCTGTATGATGATCAGGATGGGGCAATTTGTAACCTCTACCTAATGAACTCAGTTTATATAGCAATGGTGAACCTATTGCAAACAAAGTCTGGAAGAACATCAGACAGTACAATTGCCTTTTCCTTCTGGGGCTTTTCAAGGGCAAATCCATAATTCAATCAGGCATTTAATGCCAGATCCCAACCAGCAAATTACATTTATTTAAATTTACTTTATGGATCCTTAAACATGCTAAGTTTGGAATCCAAGCCAAGACCACAAGATTATGATGTGCCAAAATGCCAGACTCAAATGAAGATCCTGAGCTGCATAAATTGGTATTAAAGGACATATTGCAGTAGAAACTCTGTTTAGAAAAATGGTACATGCAATAGGAGACACCCAAAGCAATTCAATGAGCATAAAAGGTGTGGTAATTATTCATATCCTCTGCAGGAGATGGTCTTAGAAATGGGAGAATATGAAGGATCTGAAGCAGGATGGAGTTGAACCATAACTTTTCCATGGGCAGCATCTGATAACGCACAGCTATTGAAGGTGTTCAATTGACATCTCAGTGTCATATTTTGTTAAATAAATTAAATAATAAATATGTCACCCATCTCACCAAATATGTCATCAAGTAATAACGTTGTCATGATTCCAAGAATTGTATTTATCAATGCAGTCATGTTTTGCTCTCACTATACATAAAGGACAAGGACAAAGTGGAAAATCACTTTGCACAGTCACTTCTGCCCTCGTTACCTCTCGCCTAGACTATGGCAATGTTCTTTACATGGGGCTCCCCTTGAAGAGTATCCGGAGGCTGCAGTTGGTGCAAAATGCGGCCGCGCGGATAATTATGGGAGCCCCTAGGAGCTCCCACGTTACACCTTTCTTGCGTGAGCTGCACTGGCTTCCTGTGGCCTTCCGGGTGCAGTTCAAGGTGTTGGTGTTTGTCTTTAAAGCACTCCATGGCTTGGGACCCAGGTACTTACGGGACCACCTGTTGCCACCATCAGCCTCCAGTCGACCAGTGCGCTCCCATAGGGTTGGCCTCCTCGGGGTTCCATCGTCGGGACGGTGTCATCTGACAGCCCCGAGGGTACGGGCCTTCTCTATGGCTGCACCCACCCTGTGGAACGAACTCCCTCCGGAGATCCGTACTATTACGGATCTCTGATGCTTCCGACGTGCCCTGAAGACCCATCTATTTCAACAAGCCGGCCTGGCCTGATACCTTGGGGTTTTGATTTCAATTTAATTCTGTTTTAATTGAATTTAATTTTATACTAAATTTTATTGTTCATATTTTAACCATCGGTTTTAATTGATTCTAATTTTAATTTTTAAATTATAATAATATTGTTTAATTAGACAGCCATTATTTAATTATTTTAATTAGGTTTTAAATTATTGTTGGTATGTGTGTTTTTATCGGCTGTACACCGCCCCGAGTCCCTAGGGAGAGGGGGCAGTATATAAATTGAATAAAATAAATAAATAAATAAATAAAAAAATAAAAATAAATAAATAATATATATATTCTAAATGATACAGTAAAAGACAGAAAAATAATGGTTGGAAAATATATCATAGTATGGATCAAAATTAAATTTATTAGGAAATCATAGTATAGAGACATAATAAGATACACAAGATATGTTTCAAACTGCTGTACATCTTTTACTAACTATATTTAGCTGTTATGGTTTCATGAAAAGGGTAGTTGGACCATGGAAGGATTTTTTTTTAGACATTTCCATACTTTGGCTTATGATTCAAAGACACTAAAGACACTCGCTTAGATAAAAAGGAAGGATACACTAAATAATTCTATTGATAAAATGCATGAGGTATGAACCCATACAATCATTCACTTTCATAGCCCATTTGTCAGTTATGAAGTTTAGCTGGTTATAAGCACCATCTACCTACCAAGTTTTTTTTTTTAAATGAAAAGTATAGTTTTACATAATTAATCAGGAAAAGGGGAATGATAAATTATGTCCACAGAAGATCACTATTATTTTTTAATAACATAACAAGAATAAAAAGGATAATCGAACAATTCAGATGCACTGAAATAAAAGGTATTATTAGTAGGTAGAGCATAATATTAGATTTATGGGCCACTCATCTTGTCTAGACATGACTTAAAAATATGTTGAGTAGTAAACCAAAAATGAAACCAAACAAAACTGGCCATTTATTCAATTTAATAAGTCTTTCTGTGTGTATGTGCCTATATTTTCCCCTCCTCTTTTCCTTTCTATGCACACATTTCATAAAGTATGAGAAAACAACCATAAAATAGAAAAACAGATTTTTTTTAAAAAAAAGCATTTGACACATCAACATTGATTTGGGTAACATCCATATTTTCTTCTCAAATGTCACTTAAACTTGTAAATTCTGATTTAGATTCTTCAGGTCACAGCTGGTTCTAGGTATGCAAGCTAAACATCAAAGATTACCTGCTGTGTCCATAACTATTAGAAGTCAGTTCAAGGCTACTTGAATAAATGCACGACAGTATGTGGCTGATTTTAGACATGAGCAGACTGAAGAGCAAAATAAAAAAAAATCACATCCAAATCTAAGTCAAACATACAACTCAGTTCAAACAAACTACTCAACATCATAACTCATTAACATCTATTTGACTTTAAAGTCACTAATTTTATTTTAAAGGTAAAGTGGAAATAAAAGTACAGTTAGTTTAGAAGCTGTGGTACTAACCAAAAGAGAATTCTGCTTCTTTCAGAATTCATTCCACAGCTTACTTCAGTGACTTATAGATAAGGCAATTTATGCAGTGATTTTTCTTTCATCTTTGAAGAGGGCTGGCAGAATGGAAAGTTAACTCATTTTAGTGTTACCTAAATGTACTGACAGGAAATTCTAATGTTTCCAAACATCTGGAAATCAGCTTCATGGGGCGATTTCTTTTCTTAAAGAATGCTTTTTCTTATATTTAACAGCTTTGTGTGGCTTCTAAAAGTGTGTCAACATAACTAAAGTTTATTCCATTAACAATAAAACAATGCACTCAAGTAAAAAAAATATTTCACACAATAAAAATGTAAGGTGAAATTTTTCTCTTGCTTCTTTCTGAAACTACTTAATCAGTGTGCAATTTTATTATTACTGTTTTAGTTCTTAAATAGTCATAAGTAGTCTTTTTAAAAATACCATTATTTCAGTACCTGATAAAGTATGCATTCTTTTCTAAGTGATATTGTTATTTATTATTATATGTTTTATGATTATAAGGTAAGTGTAAAATAAAGATATTAAAAATATAATCATATGATTGCAGCATGCTATCAGGCTGAAACTGAGGAGTATGGCAAAAAGACATTTGAATTTCTTCACAACTGTGTGTGTCATAAACTAAAAGTTTTCCGGCCTAATTCCTGCCAAGCACATCATTGTTCTGGTATTAGCAAGAATGCATAGGCTATTTTGCTAACTGAGTCAGATGATCTAAGAATACACCAGAAGAAGGTACTAACCGTATAAAACTATTACATATCAGGATGTAAGATCCCAGTTTGATACCCTTCACTAGCAAATTCTTTACAAATTCTCAAGAATATTTTAAAATCTCTTAGCTCAATTCTACAAGAAATTCTAGGGGTCCTAATTGCATGGGTTCTTGAGCTGAAATCTGAAATTACATTCTAAACCTTTCTGCCAGTTTATCAGTATTGTATTACTGTGATCAGTAATAATTAAAACATCAAGGCGATAAAGGCAATAGCATTAAACCGTTGCTTTTCACAGTATTTATCATAAGAACTTAAAATAGCTTGTGAAGGTGTTGGTTAAATTCTACTTAATGATTTTGTTATGCATTTATTAATATACTTATCTTATGCTTTACTCGAAACCGTCCTAAAATCCTAATTGTCCATGACAAATTGAACTGAATGTGATTGAACTCCTACAGTTTCTAATGCCTTCTGATTTTAAATAACGCTATATAAAATTCTTGTAACGAAGAATGTTAAAATCTTGCTGTTTTTATCGCTGTATTAGAAGATGAGTAAACAGAGTATTACAACTCAGTTTGGTAAAATGGCAGAAAATAAAAACTTTCTTGTGTGGTTTTTTTTAGTCAGCTGTACACCGCCCTGAGTCCTTCGGGAGAGGGGGCGGTATAGAAATAAAATTAATTAAATTAAATTAAATTAAAAGGAGAATTTTGTAAAACGTTTCATGCAATAGCTTTGTTCAGACGTGGACATAAAAATATATTATTATTTATCACTTGAGTGCTTTTCCTTCTGCATTAACTGTAGACGGTGATACCATGATACAATACAATACGATTACCAGTTAAAGAAAACAGTGGTAAATTAAGTAAGAAAATATTTTGATTTATTCCTATTCTAGATTTGCAATTCAGTATGTTGTTCCCAATATAACCTGATATCAAAAGGACATGCAAAAGGACAGCTTCTCGTTTGTCTTTCCCATAAGATATATTAAGAGGCATGTTTGAATTGAATAGTCCACTTATTTATCAATATTATTGCAAGCCTTGTTCTTTAACAAAATTTCATATCCATCCCTCACTTTTTATGTTTATTTTTGAAACAAAACAATATTTTTTCAAATTAAAAATTCATACTAAAATACAATCTAAAAAGGAATAGAAAAAAGAACAAAATCTTATCTTTCATACTTATCAATAGCCACTGGTTTACCAATGAACTCATAACTACAATATAGTGAATACACTAGCACTGATAATGTTACCTAGTTTGGGTAATGAAACGTCTGCAAGAAAACAAGCAAGCTCAGAGAGCACCAAGGAGCCCTCACAGAGAATACAAATTATTATTTTATCAACAGTTTCTGCTATAGTAACCCATATTGCTATATCCTTTGATTAATAGAAATTGCTTTTCTAAAAGAGATAGCTCGCACATTACTGACACCATTCCTTGACATTTGCAATAATAACATTTTTCCAATTTCTTAATAGTATTTTTTCTGACACTCCCCTATTCCAATTCTTGATGTAGCCAGTTTCCAATAAACTATCACATTCCAAAGTCTTGTTATATAATTGATCATTATATTAACATCTTTAACATATAAAGGTTTCTGTATAAATGTACTAACTCACATTAATACACTATCCCCCCAAATATTAAATGCTTGCATGATCATATCATATAGATATAGCGAGCGCTCAAATTTCTTATGCCTCCAGCATTAAAAAAAATCAAATACATTGTTTAGGTACTCCAATATACCCTAAATATAATGTTTGTATTTAGAACTGAATTCTGTAGATACTATTTCAGCATTTTTAAGAACTTGTGGCCATTACTATGGTTTTATATATATTCTTTAATCCATGTTTGAAATAGCTCATATATGTCTATTTTAAAAATATTCTTGAGCCCAACAGAAGAGAATATATCTAGTTTAGGATTGACCTATAGTATACTTGGTGCTTAGTTCAATTTTTTTTATAAATTTCAACTTACTTATTTCCATATATCTGGAAATACTTTGGATATATAAAATACCAAATGTTTATTATAATCAGAAGAAATCACTTAAACATCATAGCCTCTAAAATGTTCAGGTTCATTTAACACTTTTTTTGCTGAGACATCATGAAAACTATACCTATAAAATCCGATCACATGCCAAATTACCAAAAGAAGTTGCTTTATTTTAAAAGAGATTTCTGAAGAAAATGAATATTTCTAGGACTCTCCAAGGTGAATACCTGAGATTATATTTACTATAAAGTATCTATTTGCCATTTAACATATAAGAGAAAATTGCAATTTAAAGAGAGAGAAAAAGAGAGAGAAAGAAAAGATCCTATTATAGAATCTAAAAAACTAAAGGAAATTATTGCCATTCCAGAATTTAAAAAGAAATATTAGATTCAAATTATTTTAAAAACAATTTATAAGCTATGTAAAAAAAAGACAACATCTAAAATGTTGGATGTTATCTTATTTTTCAATGCTTAGTTACATAAGGAAATTTAGTATCATAACGACAGATAAAGACATCTGACTTTGTATGTTGCAATTATCAATAAAAATCTTAGGAATGGCATGTTTGGATAATTTGACCTTTCCATGTTATACATAGCTTTAATTTCATCGTATCTTAAGCTATGAGAGTGCTGTCTTATAACACAGACTGGTAAATAAGACGGTGACTACTTGTGATTTGGTGCCACTATATTGTAAAAAAATATATGGGGAAATTATTAAACTGCAAAAAACTATGTTAATAATAATTGCCCTGAAATATATTTTGCAAAGAGCACTCATAACCAAGTTATTTTCCTAAATAAAACAAATAGCTACTGCTCAGGAGAAAAGGACATCAAGGACACTTGCAAGAAAGAATTGGATCAATATTAAAGTGATTTTCATTTCATGCTTCCCCAACTCCAGTAAGCTGACAATATACTCTGATTATGTGAACTGTCTGTGAGTAACATAGAAAAGGTTATTATAGGAGGAGGTGGAAATGGAATGCACTTTTTATATTGACAGTTTTGCTAATAGAGTCTACTGGCTTTCAAAGCCATGCAGGATTTTCACTATTAAATTTTCACAACATTTTCTTCCTTCATCTAAATACAACTTTAAAATGTAACTTTAGCAGAAATCTGGTTTATTCTGAAAAGGCAAAAAAGTTATTACATGTTTATACTGAAAGAGTTATTTCCAAAATAATCCAAAATATGTTATTGAATATGTAATTGCCAATTATAGTTTTTTAAACCTTTTAAACCTTTTTAAATTTTTAACTTAATTTTAATTCAATTTGCAGCCATGTAATTCTTTTAATTGGTTTTTAGTTTTTGTCATGTTATGTGGGTTTTAATTGCTGTACACCGCCCCAAGTCCCTCGGGAGAGGGGGCGGTATAAAAATTCAATAAAATAAATAAATAAATGAAATAAATAAATAATACATTTGCAAATTATGCAATCACAACATAATACAATAAACAAAATTATTTGGAAAATGATAAAATTTATTTTAAGGACAATGTTAACTGTAAATGTCAACTCAGATTATTTCAAGCATAAGGGAGGAAAGTACTTTTACACCTTCTCATGCCATTCTTCCCCCCCCAGTTATCACTTTTCTATTGGTACTCAGGTAGCACCAATACAATACAAAACCCAACCCCAAAGAAACTTGCAAACAAAAACAAATAGTAGGAAAGTTTTTAAGCAAAGCGGGTTTACATGCTTTTCTCATTTTCATTGCTTCCTCTAAGATCATCTTTATTAGACTGAAAAATGTAGGAGACTGATGAAACCTGGAAGCCTTTTGAAGACAAAGCATAGTAAAAAAGAGAATCTAGAACAACACTCCCTATGGATAAATGTGGTAAGAACCAGCAGGGGACTGCCTTCCAATGTTATGCTTGGAGCATTTTTTTCACTCCAATCCTAGTTAATGGAAATGATTTACTTCATTAGTTTACAAACAGATGTGAAGATGAACATCCAGAGTCAGAATCTGGGTTGATGTATTGAGTATAAACTAAATCTCTAAACAACACCTCAATTCAGCCATTCCATTTAATTCCTCTTTCCCAATGCGTAAAACACCTCTAAAAGAATATGTTTGTATAGAAAAGGCAACTGCAGATTTTCTTTCCAAAGGTTTGAGTTTTAAAGAAATTTGTGAGTCTGGATTTGCATGCTTTGAGATTGTACGGGCTTTGTGTCAATTTGGTCAAGCAATCACTCGGTCAGTTATATAAACATTTCTCTACATGGTTCAGGATGATTTTGTAAACTGCCTGTGGCAATAATAAAACTATATAATTAACAAAACTACTATAGAAACTGTAATATGAAATCCAGTACAATGAAAAGAGAATTGAATGTGGAATGCTATTAAAAAAAATTCTGTACAAGGTATGTTATAAAGACAACTGAAACGTCAAATAGTTGGATGAAAATGAATAAACCCAATATTGTTTAGTTCTCAGGTTCTCAAATTATCTGAAACATTTTCACTACATTTTAATGTTTTACCTCTTTAGTAATATCTGCCATTCCTCCCTTGAGCAATTATAAAATCCATAGAGAGAATTGTTATTTCCAAAAACTCCTGCATTCCTTGATCAGTTAGCATCATATTACTATTATATACCATGTGTTCACTATCAATACTGATTTAAGACTAGATTAGTTAGAGAGTGCTCTTTTATTCATCAAGGTCATGTCTTGATGGCTATGCAAGCTTAGATAAATCAGGCATTAAGTAGATGCATCTCTGCAGAACCTAGAAATTCTCTCATCTGCAGATCTCAGCATATCTTGTTATTTATTGCCAGAGAATTGACTGATTAATTTTGTCATCTTTGCTCTATGATTTTTTGCTCAGCTGAGGCTGCCTGCCCTCATCTGCAATGCCTGATCAGACCTATTTAAGCTGACGCCTTTGATCACAGACCCAGATGAGCTTGCTGACTTAGGCTCTGACTAAACATTTCTTGGCTGTGATATTTAATCACAACTCCCCACCAACACACAATGATAACTGTCAGTCTGTTCTATATAGAAACTTAATAGTATTTATGCTATTATTTTCAAAATAAAAAACCCCCTCATTCATCCATATTATTCTTTTTTTTTCTTTTGTTGTTTCCACTATGAAGATATTTGTGGACAGTTATGTATGTAACATGCAACTGTACATAACTAAAATCAACAGCTTTCTCTATAGTACTTATGTGTGATTCTGGTAATAAAAAAGAGATACAAAATGATCAAAATAAAACTGATGAAAAATCCCTAATGAAAGTTAAGCCTCCACAAAAAAAAATTGGCTGTGCCTCCAGCTCTTTATTAATCACATTCCAGCACCAGAGGTTGAAAATACATCAAACTGCACCAAATCCTTTTTACATGACAACCTCATAAATTATTCAACTCATTAGTATCACCAGGAGGTATAAAAATAACATCAGTGTTAAGGATGTTTTCTTATACAGTTGGGTCAAGTAAAAGTTTTAATATTAAAATCCATAAGTACAAGCCTCCAAACTACACCTCCTCCCTCCAGTCAAGGTAAAAATTCTCTGGACTTAATCTCAGTGAAAGCTGTTTTAAATTCTTCTGGAAGACTGTTCTTAATTTTGATACTGAAAGCTTTAGAAAAAAAGTACTTCAAAATTGCAAAAGATAACGTCTTTCAACTATGATTTGTAATATAAACAGTAATGACACTATCTACATACATGATATCATGGGAAGTAAATGTACGAGGAGAAATATCAGTGACCAATCTGTATGAAATTCTCATGATTAAGCTAGATCATGGTCTTTTTTGTTTTTTTTAAAAAGTTCCTTTTAAGCACAATAACAAACAGTTCTCTCATTTAGGGTTTTTGGAACTTTGTGAATATATTTTACTGTGTATCTATATAAATGTGGCTTATTGTTCTTGCCCTCTGTTAGTTTCAGACTACAAATAAGCAAGACTGATTGCTATAACCTAGACACAGCATATGACAGCAATTTGTATTAAGGGAGCCCTTTTTAACTGTCATGGTATGATGGGTCAGAATGGCTATTCATACAAGGGAGCATATACATATGTATGTACACACACATCAGAGAAGGCACACAGTTTAGTTCACTGGAGGAGGGAAGTTATAATCTCTTCCATGTAGTGATCCTTATTAAAGTCATTGCTATAAGCAGCAAAGAAGAGGGGTTAAGAACAACAAGATATACCTCTTGTCTATTCCAATACTGCATTTCAAACTAATCCAGAATTACTTTTTTTTTCAAAAAATTGTCCTATTTTTTTCTCCTAGAGCATCTATTCCCTCTTGTTCTTCAACACAATGACATGAAATAAAATAAAATAGCGATTGTGTCTGAGGATGACCTGTAACACAATTTTGCTTTCAGACTTCTTGGCTAAAGACATATCAAGATTAGTGAGAAATATAGCTTTGCAAGTCAAATGCTATAAGGTTCATATTCTAGTATCAAAAATTCCTGAATGAAAGTATGGAAAGTTGCTGCCAGTCAATGATGTATTATTGAAGTACCCAGAGCAATCTGACCTAATACATGGCATTCTAGAGAAGCTATTTCATAAAATCTAAGAATGAGCTATATAAACCTTTAAAATATTTTACTAATCTAAACAAGTCTGAAGCAGTACTTATCCTGTTTCAATTATATTTTCAAAAAAGAGTCAGTTGAAACAAAGGGATCTGAAAACAAGATGAACCATACTACAGAGGTTGGAGAAAGGCTTTGAACGTAGCAGATTCCAAGAATTATAATTGCGTAATCCTATATGCTATTCAAATATGAGTTCCATGAAATTCCGTTTGACATACATCAGTGGGAATCATTTTCATTAAAAGCAAAATAAAAATGAAATTGTGGCACATAAACAAGGATTTCTATTATTAGGCATATACTGTAGTTACCAAATAGTTTCTTTATTCTTTTTTCATATTTTTGTTCTATTACAGGTTTTTTCTCTTTTCTGCAGTTTCCAACTTTTATTCATTATTTATAAAGTTATATTAATCAGAGATCAAGAGAGTATATATAAAATTACTAAATTACTAAACTTACATAATTCAACCAAACTACAGAGGTTAGTACTGTGGAATAATTTTTTGGAATAGTTTACATTCTCAATAAATTCAATAAATTCTTTCATTTAAACTTGACTTATTACAACTCTGATAGTTGATCTGCTATTTGCAAATTTATTAGCTCAGTCTGACAATAAAAGTTTTTATATATACATAGAATTCTCCATACACACTGCTAGCTTTAAACAGTGCAATAAGTCTCTCTCTCTAACCGTACAATAAGAAATACTTTTAAGAGCAGGGTCTTTTTCAGAAAGGTTATCTTATTCTCAGTTTTTAGCTTCCAAGAATGGGCTTGTCTCTGTATTCTCTAAAATAAGAGAGACTTATAACACTGAAAAATGTGAAAGTCCTTTTATATTAACTTTGTCAGAATTGGATTCAATGAACTATATTTTTTTCTAAAACTAACAGGATTATTACTGTATTTATAATTTTTCATTTATGTGTATATATTATTCCAATGTCCCTAGTCCTGTTTGTATTTAAATATAATATAAACTGGACAAGCTTGAAAACTACTGTTAACTATATCAAAATGTATTTAACTATACAAAGTAAACGCTAAATATAAAAAAAGAAAATTCTATATGTAATAAAAAGGTCAGATTTCATTCAAATAGAGTCTAATAACAATTCTAACTGCCTTTAGGACAGTAGGAATATTACAGTGATACTGACCATATTCTCCAGCAGCTTTGAGCAATGCATCAGAATGGGTGGAGCCAAAAGCATTGCGAACAAACCGTCTCCGCCGGCGAAGATCATCTTCCCAGTAATCTAAGCGCCAAAAATCATGCAGTTGGCTAAGGAATAAAAAATAAATAAAAGAAAGTAATCAGCATCTACATGTAAATTCTGTACCATTGATTGGGGAAAAAAAGCCCTATAAAATACATGTGTTTGTTTTAGTGATTACAAACAAACCACAACAAATATATGAATTCTTAAAATAAGAATATTCAATAACTTCTTTACTTTCATTTAAATATTCACTGATTCTGCCTCCCTATCTCAGAATATTTTGCCTACTAAAAAAAGGCCATTAATCAGAGGAAGCCCATTAACAAATGCAGTATCAAATTACAAGTATTAATGGCACAGCTTGCTTTTTTTCTAGTGTTTTTAAAAAGAACTGTAAATCATAGAGTGGACTTAAGAGCAAATATTTTTCACTTTAATTACTACAATCCTTTAGAAGAGTAAACTTAAAAGTATAAAACACTGGCCACTTGAAATCTGTGGAGTTATGATTAAAATAATGCACTGAAATATTCATTGAACTAATTCCCCATTGCCCCGAGCAACCTGAGAAAATTGCAATTTTATTCATTATTAATAACACAGAATTAGAGCTGCAAAAATCCACCATGTGGTAATTGTATAGGTAAATTATTATTCCAACACCAACAGAGTCCTTGGATGATTTTATAGCTTCCAGCTAAAACAAGCCATTAACAACCATAGCCATGTTCATGTTACCTTGCGTGTTTTACATTCAGAATCTACATTAAACTTTCACATAATGACTCAGAAACTATTGTTAATCTGTATCCTGCTGAAAATGCAAATATGTGCATTCATTTGACAGAAAATTTTTCTTTAGTATAGGCAAGACTTTCAAGAATCTCAAAATTAACAATTCAGCACTAAACCAAAATGTAAACAATTATTGTTTTGGATAATAGAATTATGATGTTGATGGATGATTAAGTCTTGATTGTATTTTTATTGTACTTTTATATTGCCATATAAACTCTTTAAATAAATAAATACTATTCTTTCAATGTGATGGGGCATTTTTCTCAGTAACTACACTTTATTAAGGAAAATTAATTTGCTTAGATAAATAAAACAAGTTTATTTACATAATTATAGGGAGTAATTGGTAATTAGGGAATTACCTCTCTTATACACATGACCTTTTACCCAATGCCTTATATTTTTATAATCAGGCTGCAGAAAATCTTTGACCACATCCTGTGACTTTTGTATGAAGAAACTGGGGCCACAAGGTTAAATATACTTCCAACTGATGGTTCTCTCCTATCATACCCTCACCCCCCAATGATTATGAAGTGAGAAAGAGTGGAGCATCTGCTTCCATATGAACCTGACTATCATTTAAGATGACCTACTGCAACTATCTTGAATATCCCACTGCTTTAGGGATATGCTTAATAATACTATGCAATAGGATTTTGTAATTACTGGCACTCTCTATGTGGAACTTGCAAGATGTTCTTAGTTATTATTATTTGCAAGAATTGTCTTGAAAACAAATCTGGAGTGAGTGAACTTCATAGCCTGCAGTGCAATTGTTGAAATTCCATGAGATTAAGTGTCACAGTAATCTATAATATTTATCCATTTATTTCTTTTTTAATTATGTTCAGAGCAACTAATTTTATATACACAGTTACAGATGTGCACTTTATTATGTTTACTTGAAATATAGATTACTCTTCTTGAAAGTCCAAATTTTGCTTCCATAAGAGTATAACAAGAAAGCCATTGCTTGCATGATTCTGATCTTTATACATGTAGACCTATCCCAGCTTCTGATTAACTTTTCTAAGGACTTCAATGATACTATACTATTGTAAGTGTTAGTCTATGGCATGTTTTTAACAGAATAACAGAGAGTTGGAAGGGACCTTGGTGGTCTTCTTGTCCAACCCTCTGATTAAGTAGGACCTTATGACATTCCAGACAAGTGGCTGTCCAGTCTCTTCTTAAAAGCCTCCAGTGATGGAGCACCCTCAACTTTTGGACTGCTTGTTCCATTACTGTTGATGGTTGCTTCTAAAAGGCAGAAAGTAAGTTTCATTGCAATATCTTCATTGTCAGTTTTAAGGCCAATTGTTGTAACTGTTATTATTATATTTGGTCTTTATATTTAATTTTTTGCACTGTGATCCTTGACTTTCTTCACTATAGCATGTCAGCTAACAAAGTAGTATCATCAATATAGCACAGTTTATTGACACTTCTTTGTCCATTTTTAAAACCATCTTCTTCCAGTCCAGCTTCCTTGATATATATTCACAGTCCATAATTAAACTAAATTAAAATAAACTAAACTTATTGGATGGCTATATAAAAACTAAACTGTAAAATAAAATAAACTTTCTCTCTTTTGCCAACTGGGAATCTTCAGCAAACCTGCTTGAGAACTGTTTTGAAAGACTTTTCTTGTTTGATTTCATGCTCAGCATCTTTAAAATGTTCTAATATTGATTCTTATATTTTTTTTACCAGCTCTCTGATTTTGTTTTGTTTTGTTTGTTTCTTCCTGAGGAATGAAGCTGTTTCCTTCATATATTTATCTGTAACATTTATACAGGACAGATACCAGTAAAGAAAGAAAGACACCTATCCAAAGCCTCATTGCAACTGTTTTGCATAATATTTGGTTCTTTTAATGAACACTTCCAGGAACATATTTTATGGAGGATTTTGACCAGCTTCAAGGGCAAGTTAAAATTATGCTGCCCTGATTTTAGATTGAATGATTTTGATTGTGAGAATGTAGTATACAGTTACATGGTATGAGAATTACCAGTTATTGCAGGTTCATCTCCCCCAATTATCCTTGAAAATAAACTGGGTATCATGTGTATAACTGCTTGTATAAGTGGACTGCATTTACAGAATCTGTCAGTATTGTGTGTGTGTGTGTGGGGGGGGGAGATAAATTATATTGGCATTTAAAATAAAGACAAAGTTTATATTGAATATAATGCCTGCAGAAAACAAGACAAAGCCAATTCCTGAATATAAACCCAGATCAAACACAGATATTGCATGATTGACATGGCAGATGGGACAGAGTAATTCCCTTGTACACTGTATGCACCTTCTGTCCCATATGATTATTCACTGTATTTCTAAAAGTGATAATTAATGCAAATTGATACTCAGCATGATCAAACTAGTACATTGGTTTACATAAGACAAGAGAGATAGCCAATAAAACATACATATTTTCAGGTATGAAAATAGTGTTATGAACAAATAATATTTTGTGGGTTTTTCTTAATGCTTGTTAGATGCTTACAATGTCACTTGTATGAGATGATATAAATGAATCATATAAATATAAGTTTGTCAACGCTTTTTCAAAATTATTAAAATATTTAAAAATTCTGAAACAAAATGTCATGATCCATTTTTTTTTCAATTTAACCAAATAATTTATTTAAGTATTTATGAAATTTATACATCATCTCTCAAGTCACACTCTAGGAATTTACAAGTATATAAAATAAAAGTAAATGTAAAAGAAATGTTTCCCTGACCAGTTGTGTCCAACTCTAGGGCGCAGCACTCATCTCCATTTCTTGGCTAAAAGGAAGCCAGCATTGTCCAGTTGTCATGTGGCCAGCATGGCTATATTGCAGACCTGCATGGATCACTGTTACCTTCCTACCAAAGTTGTGCCTATTGATCTACTTGCATTTGCATACTTTCAAACTGCTAGGTGGGGAGGAGCTGGAACAAGGAATGGGAGCTCCCCAATGTGCGGCACTCAGGTCTTGAACCCAGGCTGTTGGCTTTCCAGCTGACAAGCACAGCTTTTTTAACCACTGAGCCATTTCACCTCCATAATAAAAGTATAGTATAATAATATTATTTGATCTTCTTATTGAGATTAAAAGCTGTCCAAAATAGTATAGAGTTCTATGTTAGTATACTGGAGAAGGAAAAACCAAGAATAGCAAGAAAAAATATTCCTATAACAATATAGGGTCAACCTGCCCAAGGAATTTTTGAAAACAACTGTGTTTTTAAGACTTACTTAGATGACAATAGAAACAGGGCCACACAGCCTTCATGGGGATCTATTTCACACAACAAGGATAACATAGAGAAGCTTCGTTTCTGAAATCCCACAAAATGACATAATTTTAAAGATGAAGCATGACCATTCTAATAGATTTGGAAATCTTGTCCCATCTGTATTAAGTTATTTAAGGCCAAAGTTATAGGTATGAAATCCAGTTGTGTGTCCACAAGAATACATAAGAATTAAATTCATGTATCAACAGGAATTTTATAGTCCATAAAATCTAAATTTCTAAACACAATAGTACATATTCATTCATTAAGCTTGTAATGGTCTAATATGTTTAGAGCTGAGCTGTATCTCTTTTGAGATTTGTGCAACAACACATAAGACCTTAAGCAAAGCAAATTCTTTAGGGGACATTTATGGTTCATCTTACCTTAATTTAATAATAAATTAAATTCACACTGCAAAAACTAATTGACCAAAAGCAGATACTGTATACATTGTTTGTTATAACCAGTTTTACTTATGCTGTGTCCTGATAAAATCCTAGCAGAATTTAAGTAAATGGTCTGGGAGTTGAATATCCAGGTAGATATGGCTGAAATTTCCCATCTTTCTTATATCAAAATACCCCGCCTCCTTGGACTTTGTAATTTTAAACATATGCTTTAATTGTTGTGAACGTTTTACTATGTTTGTTTTCCTTAATTATTTGTTATAGGACATACATAGTTACTTGTAAGCAAGAGAACAGGAAACTTTCTGTTTTTGGTAGAGATTTTAGAGTTATTAATGTGGAAGTGAGAAAATTTGGAAGTCCCATTTGAAGGAATTCTAGTTCAGTCATTTTTTTCCTTTGTGCAAATATTAGCATTATATCAAATTACCAAAAGTAATGTCTGTTTCTTCTAATAATGAAATATTAGACCTAGTAGCTTATAAAGCAATATTTCTGTAAGTGCAATAGAGACAACTGTTTCACCTATATAAACCTGAGAACAGGAAATTCCTAAATGTATCCAAAGAAGGTGCACAAAACTTTATAGCTGATATTTATACAATAAATGTCACACCAGGGATAGGACTGCACTTAACTTTCGTCAGTTAGCATTTGTCTGGTGCACTGAAGCATGAGGGCTTAATATTCCTTTAGAAAACGTATCCAGTCTTATCAGTAATACCATACTTATGGTTATTTAATTCTTAACATTCTTTTTGCTTTGACAATAAATGAAGCACCTCATTCTGCTCTCTGAAAGTCTTTCGATTAGATTCCTAAATTTTCTCCATAAAAGTATTAATGAATGCAGAAAGGTAATAATTTTATGAGTAAGTCTATATGCCTAAGAAAAACTGGGTTCTCTCACATTGCTTCTGATAGGCCTGTTTTAATTATATATTAAGTATTAGCTATGATTGTACAAACATGGAATTAGAACAGGTACTTGGGCCACTGAGTTTAAGTTTGGGAATTAAAATAGAGATAGTTTTCATTTACTGACTACAAATAGGACCAGCAACTCTGTTGATTAGCAATGTGATCATAAAGAGAAATATAATATGACAGCACCAACTTATACATTCTAAGTTCTGTCCCTGGTCATTAAGAAAGTCTCCCACAGTCATTAAGTTTGATGTCACGTGGCCATAACTTATGACTTCCTGCCAACTTTCCCATTGGCTTTGCTTGTTGGAAGCTGGCTATGAAGGTCACAAATAATAATCATGTGTTTATAGAACACAGTGACCATTATAAATGTGGTTGCTAAATGCCTTATTTGTGATCATGTGACCACAGGCGGGAATGCTGTGAAGGTTGCAACTTGAGGGACTGGTCATAAATCTCCTTTTTCAGTGAGTTCGTAAATTCAGTGT
>JANHFJ010007591.1:14870-25776 GCA_032468195.1 Cerberus rynchops | reverse complement strand
GCATGTGATCTTTCTTTAAACCTGGATGATTTTCCTTAGGATATCTTATGAGGTGAGTGAGACCAGCTGGTATCTTTGAGTGAAAATGGATTTAAGAATTGCTTCTCCTGGATGTGCTCTTTCTGGAGAGCTTAAATGATCTCTCTGCTAAAGGGTTTCACTTTATGAGCAAGAGTTGGAAGTTGATTGTTATCATTGAATTTGAACTAGTTTAATTACTCAAAGTGCTCTGGCACCGTGCCTGATTTGTAACTCTGGCTTGCAGGTATTTCTAAGCTAATGATTGGTATTTAGGGCAGCTTTTTGCAAGCAAAGAAGCTTTTTGTATTTTTGTACAGGTGATCCTTGACTTACAACAGTTCATTTAATGACCATTCACAGTTACAATGGCACTGAAAAAAGTGACTTATGACTGTTTTTCACACTTACCACCATTGCAGCATCCCTATAGTCACAAGAGGTGGGGAGAAGCACCCTTCAACATGAGTGACATCGAGCTGGCCACACCCAGTCACATGACCACCAAGCCACAACCACCAAGCCACGCTCACAGAACTGGTAGTAAAAAACTTGAATTTCACCACTGGTTTAGCTGGTACGATTTGTACAAGCTGCTGTTTCTGCATATGCGTAGTAATAATGCCAATGAAGTATAACCAAGTCTTTGAGAACCAACACCAAATTTATTCAGCCCAGTTTATTCAGTTTATATTGTGAATTTGTTTTTTCAGAGGGAGAGTTACTCCATCTCCAAGACCTTTTGTCCTATTTACCAAGAGTACCTCAGTTTCTCTGGTTTTAAGTGAGTAGGTTCTCCCTTATCCTCCCAATTATCAGATTTAAGCAATGGTTAAAATATTGATTGCTCTTTCAGTTAACTGATAAAAAGCAATACTGATGACACCACACTCTAAATCTCTTCCTGACCTTCTCCAGCTGTTTAATGAATAAAATGCAAGATAAGATGCAACCCTGTGGGACACCACAGGTCAACAGCCTAGTGTTGAGCAATAATTACATTATGTAAACTCCTGGCATCAGACTGAACCATTGTAAATCTATTTCCAAAAATGAGGCCCCCATCTGAAGCAGAGGAATACTGTGGCGGATGACAATGAACCCTTGAGAATTCCAAGGGACTTAGCATTTCTCCAAAAACAATCAAAGAAGCTTCATGATTGAATTAGATCCAGATAATTAGAATCCTTCATTAGTATCTGGAGGGTGAGACTATCACCTTCTTGATCATCTTTCCCAGAAATTATATTCATGAGATAGGCCCATAATTGGTAGAAACATCATTCAGATCGAGGGTGTTTTCTTTTACATTAGAAATCTTAGAAGTGCCTCCTACAAGCATGGAGATACATTTTTCATCTGAGGAAACACTCATTTCAGTTAACCATGCTTCCCAAGTTGTCCTAGCTAATTGAATTAAATACATAAGATCTTATTTAACTTAGGTGCATCCCTATATAAACTACTCTTCATTTTGTATTTCTGACAATGATTTGAAACAAACTAAAACTATATATAGTATAACATTGTTTTCACATAGTTATTCTGCACTTTCAGATCATCAATCCCATCCAAACAGAATATGCTGGGCCAGCTACTACTAATGGAGACAAATTAATGGCTGTCAAAGAAGACATAAAATTCCAGATTGCTCTTGATTGAATCTCAGCATGCACATTATAATCCTCCTGGACAAGAAACCCCAGATAATATAAGAATATATTAGAGATCATGCATTCATTTATATTATCATTTTACAAATAACCCAATACACTTCCTCTTCCTATTTTCCTCATAACAAAAACAACCCTGTGTGATGGCTTGGGCTAAGAGAGAGTGACTGCCCAAAATCATCCAGCTGGCTTCCCTGGCTAAGGTGGGACTTGAACTCATAGTCTCCTGCTTTGTAGTGTTGGAAGAAATGACCATGTGGATTCAGTTCCAAGTGGGGAAAAAGACACTGGAAAGATGGAGACTGCTTGGAAGGATGGTTTCTGGTGGAGCAGGATTGAAGTCCCAGGTGAAAGGGGAAGAACCTGAGGGACAGGGATGGATTTATATCCTCTTGGGCTATGACCTTGCTTCCTGTTCTGTGACAAGGGCAAGTATCCTGATTGGTTGTCAGACTCCCATGTGACTATGGATCATGATTCAAATTTAGTTGAAGCTTTTGTCTGTGCCATGTGAACAGTTGGGCAATCCCATAATGACCTGAGGGTGAGGGTCTTTTAGGTTGCAAATAAAGCTACTCAGTCTATTGTCTTCCAAATAACCAAAGTATCTGCTGGAGGGCAGGGGCTGAGGCTGAGTTTCAGTCTTAAGATTTTTGTTTCTCTTTTAGGGGAAATATTCTGCCTTTTAATATTTCCTGGAATATTTCATTTTTTTCCTAGGAGAGGGGTGGATGCTAACTTCTAACAAAATTATGCTGTTTGTATCCCAACCATTCAGAGAGGCTATCAATTTAATCTCTAGTGCATTTTGTTTGCTATTCTTGTACTGTCACCTTGTAAATCATCATAGCAATTGTACAAAATAAAAGCAAAAAGTGTGCTGTTTATTAAAAGAAGAAGTGTCAATGGGTTAAAATTGTCTGTAGATTTTGGTTTTGTTACATTTTAAAATATTCAGTTACATTCCAGCCTTTGAAAGGCCTATTCTGAGGCCCCCTGCTCCCCTTCCCTTTTATCACTGGGAAAAGCAATAATACATCCCTCTTTCACCATCTTTGGTTTAAAAGTGTTCTGCCAGCGAAGGACAGTGAAAGAGTTGGAGCTTAAAATAAAATTTTCAGGATCTTGACTACATTGGCCTTAACTATCCTTCATACAAGATTGGAAAAGAACAATTCGTCTCATAGCATGACAGTCTCAGAAAAGGGGAAAAAATTGCAATGGAAACCAAGCTTTCCTCTTCCCCTTCCTGAGTTAATTAGCACTAATAAAAAGTTATTCCTCTTCATCTTTTTGACACCTTGCAGCAAATTCTAATAAGGGTCGTTAAGTAAAAAAAAAAATGAAATAATTCATTATACGTTCTGCCAGTAGGGAAAATGAGCTGAAGTTTGTATCCATATGCATAGGTGTTACTCATTTCCCCCCCAGTATTATTCTCAGTCAGATTCTAAGCCTGCAGAACTAAAGACTTCTCAATGTCTATGGAGATTCTCAGTTATCCAGGTCATGGTTGTCCCAAAGATACTTTTTTTTTTCAAGAGGCAACTGGAATTTCTGGTTTTTCTTTGAAGACATTTCACTTCTCATCCAAGAAACTTTTTCAGCTCTGAGAAAGCAAAACGTCTTCAAAGAAAAACCAGGAAGTCCTGTTGCCTCTTGAAAAAAAGCACCTTTGGGATAAAGACTTCTCAATTCTCCATGACAATGGAACAGCACTTCCCATACAACTGCAAATTTCAAGGAAACCCTTGGTTTATTGTTTATTGATGGATTCTGGTCAAATTATGACCGAACTTAACCATTTTGACACACTACCATGGTTGACAGAAAGTTTGAAGGCAGAAGGAAATATTATTTGAACAGCACTATTGAACATGCAGTTTCCTCAATTGACAGGTTCCACGAATAAATGAGGATAGTGACAGATTGACTAGGATTTAATTGTTTAATTTGTTACACAATGCTCCTGAATGGGGTGTTATACTGATACCTCCCTTTGCTTTGCAGTGAAAGAACTATAATGTTTCTACCATGTTCAAATATCCCTTTATCCCTTTATCTCTTGTCTCAAATTATCTCTTTATCTCAAATATCCCTTTATCTCTTGTCTGCCTGGATCTTGGTTACTATGTGGCATCTAAGCTTTTCCTGCAACCAGTTTTTATTTGGTTTTAGTTCAGAAATAGGGGGCAGCTGTCATACACAGGATCTATCTCCACGCAGGATAAATAGCACTGATGAAGTCCAATGAAGTCCATCAGTGGCTGCTAGTGCAGATGTCTGGTAGGAGAGAGGCTTAGCTGTTCCCCATTTCAGCTTTCCAGATTGACACTGCTTGTCCTACAGTGATACAAATGGCAAGAGCGAGAATGTTAAGACTTTTTCTTTGCTCAAGGACAATATTCTCATTTCATTTTCTAGTCCTTCAAACTTTCTAAATAGCATTTATTTGGAGAACAACATTTAAAGGTCAGTGCATCAATAGTTGCAATATCCACAAATCTGCTATAGCCACATCATAATCATTCTTCTGGTGCAGAAAAAAAGATTCCTTGTTTGTTAAAAAGCAAAAAAAAAAAGTTCTTTGTTTAGGCAGCAAAAGAAGAGAGAACTCTCCTGTCTATTAAAGGCTAAGAAAACACTGTCATTACATTGAGCATTTTCCCATCTACTGTATGCACATCTCTGGCGCCAGTGTATTTCCTCTTGGATAAAAGATGTGTAGTGTGTTTAAAGAAACACATCAGATGCACTGCGATATTCCTTCACATCAAGGCCTCACTTTTTCTCTCAAAACTTTTATTTGGTCTTGTCTAATTTTGTTTTGGAAATGTGAGTCTTGTTTCTGGAACTCAGACTCCCTTTGTGTTCTCCTCCATTAAAGAATTCTCAATTCATTTGGATAACAAAAGGCATTTCACGTTTAGTCACAAAAGGCTGGAAATAGAAATGCTATTTTTTCAATATTTAAAACAACATACAAAAGGGAGATAGTTTTGTCAATATAATAATTCTATGTTATTCATCCAGATGACACAACATTTGGATGATTCTCGGTACACAGACACATTTGTATACTGTATAAATACACAAATATGGATATTATGAATGCTAATGCAAAGTACCATTCAGGCCGAGTTCAACTTCTAGTTGGGACAGTTTTCTTGGCAACAGTCCTAAAATGGTTTGATGGCAATTGTCTTTTCCCAAGATGTCTTTGTGACTTTTCACTGTAATCTATATCCTTCCTAACTAACCATTTGCAATCCTTTTTATCTTTATCAGGATTAGCTAAAGTCATGGATAAGCTGAGGGACTGCTCCCTGCTGTGTTTGCATGAAGTACAAAATTCATCTCTGGGCATCTTAAGTAGGAAGTGAGAAAAACTATTATCTGATAACAGGCACACAAAAACATTGAGAAGCTGTTTGGAAACATAACCTCATAGTTACAGATGAGGCCAGATACAAGACACAAAATTAAAAGGGCCTTAAGTAAAGTGGAGCACTCTCTCTTACAACAGAGCACCCTTCCTTCAGTTTTCCCAGGGGCGACTTTAATTTCCCAGAGTTGTGGCATGTACATTAGCACCCATTAGAATGGCATTCTAGATAACTGTTTCTTAACCATGGCCACTTGAAGATGTCTCTACTTCAAGTCCCAGAATTTCCCAGCTAGCATCTTCAAGTGGCCAAAGTTAAGAAATACTGGTCTAGATATTCAGAAAATGAATGCTAGTTCCTTGGGTGGAGTGGGATGCTAGCATAATTTACCTTGCTTTTATGAACAGGTCAAAAAAAGAGGGTAGGTCAGGATTTAATGATGGATTTGCAGATATATTTGTGTCTGCACACCCTGCTTGCTTTGAACAGTTAATCATGTCCCTTTCTGCATTCACCATTCAAGATCCAAACAAGTTTTGTACCGCGGAAGCAAAATAAATTATCCTCGTCTACAATATTGGGATGTTTAGGTGTCCTTGCTTGCTTATTATAATAGTTTATTTGTTAGATTTATAATTCTCCCCTTTATTTCTTCAATCTAGTGTTTCAGCTCAAGATGGATATCAATCATCTGCTTTGACATTGTCTGCAGTTGTAACTAATAATTAGGTACTGCTTTCTAATAATTAATTTGCATTGGTTTATTGAGCATTTTGGCACTTTCTTGGGTAACTTTTTTCTCTGCTGGTATTCAGCTTAATTATTGGACAGACAGACTGTTGCTTGACCAATCTTTTTCTTTCTGGTCTTCCATTTTATTAGAGGCAACATGCTATGTGTTATTAGTAAGTATACACAGCTCACTGAATGGCCTTCTTTGTCACAGCTTTTAAAGATTTTTTAGCTTTTAACATTTGATTGAGAAATATCTGGGCCAGTTTTTAACAAGCCAGTAGCTAATGCATGCTTGGATTTCAGTTCATTGTCCCTGTTAGAATGAGCGACAAAAAAGCCGGTGAGGGAAAAAGAGAAAATAAAAGCAGAGGCAACAGAGATGTGCTAATTTCAGTGAATTTCTCATGTTCCCAAAATGTATCTCTATGTCACTAATAAGCAAATATCAGTGACACAGTAGGCCTTCAACTGCATGGTTTGAAGGTAGGGGACGGATTGCATTTATATATTTTATTTTATTCAGAACAAAATTAAAATACAAAATACAAAACTAAATACAAGTCCAAGAAGACATCAAAGAAAAAAAAACGCAAAACACAAGACAATCAGAACATTATTAAAGAGGTGCATCAAAACAACAACACATTATACACATATTATCCCCTCTAGTTGAATACTGATTAATATAGTACTACAACATCAGTTCCCACCCCTTAACAAAACAGGCCCGCTCCAATTTTTTAAACTTGTTGACCTGTCTTCTATATGTTACATTAGTGATAAAGTAGTTAACAGGAAAAACAATAATAGTAAACCAGAACAACATTAAAATTTCAAAACTGTCTGTCAACAAACTGTTATTGCAATCCACTCGTAAAAAATTGACCATGGCATCTTAACTATCCCGGATCATCCCAAAAGTTATAAGGAGTCATCTTGGGTCAAATGTCCATGTTTGTTTCTTCATATGCTCTCTTATCATTTGTTGTTTAATTAAATGTAAATTCAGTCTCCAGAATAGGTCTATCTTCAAGTCAGACTGCAAGCAGAAGTAGTTATCAATTAACTGTAATAAATCCATCCAGTCTCCCTCCCTCTGTCTTCATAGAGGAAAGGAATTCCTTCATAAAGGAAAAGAATTGGTCTTTCTCCCTTCTCACTGAGGCTGTAACACTGAAGAAATATACACACTCAAATTTTGGAACAACAGATGAAATCAACTTTGCTGGTTCTTCAGTACAATTTTTTAAAAAATCAATAAAAATAAACTCCAGCTATTTTGCAAATTAAAAAAATACCGAATCTTGTCTAATGTCTCTTCACCGCCCCCACCCCGTATGTTGTCGTGCTTTCCATACAGAAGAAACAAAGATCATCCAGAACCACATATATCAAAAGGAAAGGAAAAAGAAAAAAAGCAATTAGAGTTCAGCAAGGGTAAAAATAAATAAATAAATCAGCATTCAACCACTGATCAACTTTTAAAGCAAAAAGAAAAATAAAACAAAGTCAAAAAGTTAAAATCCCAGCATGCCTGACTCCAAGCAGCTTACAAAAATTGAATGATAGAACCACAAATTAATTACAAATAGTAACAGTTCAAAGACTGTGATCATGGCATAAAGTCTTATCCACAAGAACATATTATACTATCTTCCGTCTTTCAGATGCCCACACTTTTTCAGGTCTTATAAATTGACTAGCAGTCATGAGGGAAAGATTCATTCTCACTGCTGGAGACAAATGATTCCATAAGAAGGGGGCTGTTGCAGAAAACGCCTACTTCCAAATCTCCTTCCCACCAGATTTCCCTTTAAATGAGGATTTTCAGCTTGTTTATGTTCAACATATGATATAAGGATCTGCTCATGTTGTTGTTTTTTTAAAGTAAAAACAGGTCTTGAACCATGTTTTATAGGTCATAACTACCATCTTGGATTATGGATTTGTTGCATCATAGTCCTGGATCAAAATGTAATATTTCCTAGCTTTTATGTTTTAGTTTATTTTCACCTTTCTCATACTTCCTGGACATTGAACAGTATCAAACAACTTTAGAATATTATGAAAACTACATAAAACAAGTGTTCTAGATGTTGTTGGATAGCAACTCCAAGCATCTTTCAGGATTAGCCGTACTGGCTGGGGCAGACAGAAATTTATTAACATCTAGATGCTAATACACTGCCCATTCCTAATATAGAATTATGCTGTAAATGGATTTTATTTTTATTTTTTATTTTTTTTTTGTGGTTGTAAAGAAACTTGCTGGGCCTAAAGAATACTTTTGTGACCTTAATTGACTATTGGTATCAGAAGATTTTTTTTTTAAAGTGCAGTCATGAGGCTGTGATTGCCAACGAGCTCTGTGTCCTTTGCTTGGTGAACCAATATTATCTTATTTAAAATAAGTAGAAGACATTACAAAATTGGAGGTTCCAGAGGTCTATGAAGGTTATTTATGCATTCCCTTTGATCGTTTCAGAAATCACCTGCCTATAAAATGCTCTTTCTCTCCCAACTCTATCCTCTTCATTAGTCACTATATCAACTGAGAGGCAGAACTCAAGATATTAATGGGCATGGAAAATACTTGCAACTGGGTCTCTTCTCTAAGATTGAGGAACATGGGCTCCAATGATAGAGACAGGTGCCCAATGCTCCCAGCCCATGCTTCCTCCTGTATAAAGGATAAAGAAAACCAGAGGAAAAGCGATGTGATGATGAGGCAGAAATAAAATTAAAGATCTCACCTTCTAATGTGGACTGCAGGAGGACTAGGTCATTGCAAGTATAAGTAACCAGTAGTTAAAGGTCTATGGAGATTCTCAGGCATTCAGGTTATCCCAAAGGTGGTTTTTTTTCAAGAAGCAACTGGACTTTCCGGTTTTTCTTTGAAGATGTTTTGCTGAAGCTTCAGAGCTGAAGAAGCTTTTTGGATGAGAAGCAAAACATCTTCAAAGATAAACCAGAAAATCCAGTTGCCTCTTGAAAAAGCACCTTTATGACAGTAGTTAAAGGGAAAGTTCTGTACTAGGAATTGTGGAACTGTATCCAAATCAAAAGCATAAGCCAATATTTTCTAATTTGGCAACTTTGATATGTGGACTTCAACTTGAAGAATTCCCCAACCACTGTATTGATTTGTTGACCACGAAGCAGAAGTTGTAACTGTCCTCTTTTAGAATACAGTTAGTCCTCAGCGTATGACCATAATTGAGCCAAACATTTCTGTTGCTAAGCAAGGCATGTGTTAAGTGAATTTTGCCCAATTTTATGACCTCTTCTGCCACAGTTAAGTGAATCCCTGCGGTAGTTAAGTTAGTAACATGGTTGTTAAGTGAATCTGGCAGCTTCCCCATTGACTTTGCTTGCCAGAAGGTCTTAAAAGGGGATCATGTGACTGTAACCATTATAAATACGAGTCAGTTGTCAAGCTTCTGAATGTTGATCATGTGACAATAGGGATGCTGCAATGGTCATAAGTGTGAAAAACTGTCATAAGTCATTTTTTCAGTGCCGTTGTAATGTTGAATGGTCACTAAATGAATTATTGTTAGTCGAAGACTACCTGAATGCTTTTTCTCAACTTTCTAATTAATCTATTACCCTGGTACTACCAGATGGTGTCTCATCAGAGTACTAACTATGACAAACATAGCTTAGCTTGTTGAGTGGTCAGGGCTACCATTTTCTCAGGCAGACAAAGATTGAATGTATATTAAATGCTGGATTTATTATATCCCAAATCTAAATGCACAGATAACACGTTATTTTCATTTTGGCGTACAAAGTAAACTGGATTTGGACCTCAAAAGATGTGTTTTATTCTGTATGTGCAGTCTTTTCTTGAGATCAAGGGAACAGTTTTAGGCAGCCCTCAATTTTAACCCTAGCCCTGTAATTACATACTCTTGGTGAGAAGAGACTCTCAGCTTCATTTTATGTACATTTTCCCATAGAAAATTGCTGACGGTGGTAAATAAGGATGGATACTATTTTCCTCTTGTCACTATGCTCTTCTGCCTAAACTAACAAGAAACACAGGCAATGCAAATTTAGGATTTTATATGTGCCAGAAATAAAAAGTAAGTAAGTGGAGAAATCTCTTTCCAAGAAACAAAGCCAGGGAATTTGAAGCTTATTGTTACTGGAATTCAGTACCAGTAGAAGGACTAGATTTCCTGGGTATAGTAATTAGAAGCTAAATGTACGAATCAGCTTAAATAATTGTATTTCTTTCTTGAATTTCTCTGCTGATGCCTCCCGGATCTTCCCACATGTGTTCACATAAAAATTTTAATGGGATGTAAATAGTTGTCTTCTTCCATGGCATTGAAGTAACCTACAGAATATGTATTGCTATGTGTGCAGTCCTTGACTACTTAAATGACAACAGGTGCAAATGCAGTCAGGAAGGCTGGCAACGTTAATTTTTCATCCTTGTACTAAGGGCCAGATTTTCAATGGAGAAGCCAACATTTGCAGTGTTATATATGCTGCCTGTCTAAAGCTCTGGTCACTTGGCTAGCTCTGCTAAGCAGGAGATGCCAAATAATTTAGCACAGCACATGAGTTCACATGGCAGTCTTCCCACTCAGATTCCATATGCAGAGGCAGATAGAGATCATCTATGGCCAATTGAGCATAGCTACAAGAGATAGGATCCCCAGCCAAGGGAGATACCCAAACAGCTTTTCTGTATTGCATCTTTGGTTAAGATGCTTCTGTGATCATGAATCTAAACTTGCCAATGACTTAAATGTCAATATAAGACATTGTTGCTGCAGTCCTTTGCAAAAATGTTTTATTTCAATACGATACTTCTGTATTTGTAAGAATTGAATTGACTTCTGTATTTGTAAGAAAGCAACTAGGGATTCTGTTCCCCCCTGCCTTGAAGCTTTCGAACGGAAATAAATGGCATCCTGTAGCATAAATGGCATGCCATATACTTGTTTGGAAGATCCTTGCTGCTATTTTACACCAGAAAGTAAGGACTATGGATCTGGAAGCCAGACATTCTGATACTAAAGCTTCCAATAATTCATCCATTATCTTCAAAACTTTTTCGGATATCTGTGGGTTTTTGCC
>JANHFJ010007589.1:6769-17154 GCA_032468195.1 Cerberus rynchops | reverse complement strand
CCAGTCCCAATTACCAGTGTTAAATGAGTGCAACTACAAGTCAAAGTCTTTAAGGGAGAAAAAAACTTACTTGCTTGTCTTTTTTCTCCAAAGCATCCTGTTGCTGTTTACATTTCTGAGACGTTTCTTTGATGGCTGCAATCTATATAAGAGAAATTTCAATTAGCAGTGTGTTCTAGTTAGTGAATTTGCCAACTAATGTAGCACCAGAGAGCATGAATATGCCACATTTTTAATGTGAACAGACCATATATAGTTTGTTCTTTATAGCTCTTTATAGTTCATGGAGAATAATCAGCACTTGATACAAAACTGTAAACTATTATTGTTGAGTTTATCAACTGCAATTTGAATAACTGAAATCTTATGGAATCATTTTAAGCGTTCAACCTAAATTGGAAATATTTATTAAGAACAGGGTTTCTATTTTGGTAACAGGCACACTACTGGACTGAGACCAAATTTCTGTTTTATTCACAATCAATACTGCACTGAGATATCAGACTTCCACAAGCAGGAAAATAACAGTGCATGCCTTAAAAAGAATGACTGGCAGAAGTTTACGTGCACTTGTTCAAGATTCTAAGCTTCAACCAGCACACTAATACTATAAATTGAGTTAGTTAACTGTCCTAAATTATATTTGCTCCAGATGCATAATGGAACAAGGACACTGACTGGTACAGAACAGAAAACTTATACCCTGGGATAAGACAATTTAACCCAATTACCTCTAACAGTTTTTAATAAACTGTTTCAATTTTAAATTTCATGACTACAAGGCTACATTCCTATAACTTTTGTATGTATATTGCATCATTTTGCCTTCTATAAGATTTCATGCAAATGTGATACAATGACTCTAAAACATGCCTTTTCCTTGGTTTTCTCTTCCAGTTTTGCACAATGTTTGTCGGCTTCTCTCATCTCATTAATCATAGGAGCCTGGGTCTGTCTCAATGCTTTTAATTCTTCTTTCTGTCTATCTCGGGTTCTTTTAGCTTCTTCATACAGCTTCCGTGTTTCTTCATATATCTAAAAAGCAATGCATGCAAAATAATTAATGACATTGCACCAACTATAGGATAATGCTATCTGATTTTGCTACTTTGCTCACATTTCATATTTATATAATTACTATACATTAACTTGAACCAGAATAGCTTAACTATACATTACTTAGCAAGGGGAAAAAAAAAAACCCACAACCAACGAGACCACCAGATGGAGGAACGTTTATACTGCACTGTTAACTAAATTTTTATTTGACATTATGATCAGAATTACAACACTGCATAAATTTTAAGTGCCTGAACAATTTTACAGTGAGATTGCTATTTGTAATACTTGCACAATTGTTTGCTTTTTAATAAACACGAACCACTTGTTGGTACATATACACAACAACTATGGATTTCATTGTCTTGTAAATGTTTCCTTTTCTCAATGTTTAAAACAGTTTATCTCTGTCAAGATGCATTGAAATGCATGAATCAGTCAAACAAGCTAAAGGAAACAATGTAGCATTTTAAAAATATTATGAATTTAATTTGGGGATTATAATTTCAAAGTTATTTTTCTTACTTTTTTTTAAACAACAGCAGATTGATGCTATACAAATCATATTCAATAATTAAATTTTATGTAGCTAATCAAATTCTGGGCTCTCATTCAGACCTTTTTGTAGTATTCAATAGTGTTTATTTAAATAGGTGTATTTCAATTTGCATGAATGTTGAATCATAGGAGCAGTCAAGTTTAAAATATTACAGCAAAATGAAACATGAATTTAAAATTGTGTTCAGGTTATTTAAAATGGGAGCAGCATGTTTTTGTTGAATTAAAAAAAAACCCTAATGTAATAAAAAATTAAGCAGATGGTGGGCTAATCTGTTGCCACAATAGAGAATCATCCCACTTTTGTAATGTATTACTCTAGAAACAACAACCAAAAATCATACTAAAAACATTGTAAAGAATATTGTAACTCTAACACAACAGATTTCACAAGAAAGGAGAACTCTCTGTATTCAGCAAAGAATTTAAACTGTTTATTTCTATTCTTACAATTCACTATCATGAAATAGATTGAAGAGATCCTTCCTTATAGAGAAAGAGCTGAAGGGTTTCCAAAACATTAACCCCACTATCATGAATGTGGCCCTTTAATTTTTTCACAGCTGTTATTTTATAGTTTGTAGCTGATCTTGCCTATACTTGGAAGCCTAAGTAGAATTGGGCCTGATTAATGTTTGCGTGGGAGATCCCCAAAGATTAGCATGGCTATGGCCTGGACTATGGAGTCAAAAATCATCCAAGAAGGCAGTAGCCAAACAATTCCATAAATTACTATTATAAAATTACCTTTGTCCATGAAACGGAACTTAACATTTGTGTGACTTATTGAACAATTTAATTTTTTCCCTCCCCTATTCTAAAATACTCAAATCAGGTTGCAAGATGAAATCAAAATCTTAACACAATTCCAAGAAAAAAAGAATTTTAGGAGCTACATATTAGATGCAAATTGGGGGATGGGAGAAAAAAAGTGAATTTTTCATAATTTCATTTTGAAAATACTATTTTATAAGCAAAAAGGCATATTTAAAACACTTACCAACAGCTTGCAATCTCCCTTCTTTGTTACCTTGAGCAGACATTTGTTAGACAAAATACAGATTACAGATATTTGACATTTGATGAGCTTCCCCACTTCACTCCAACACTTTCTTGCTATATTAGCCTTGCTTTTGTGCATGTGTATGTCAATGTGTATTTTTTTTTAAATACATTTTCAAATCTCTTTAAAAAAATTAAGAACTTACCACCCATGGCCTTTTTTTCTCCAGCATTGCAATTGAATCTAGATGGTGCTGACGTTCATGATATCGCTCCACATCTTGCTTGTATCTTTCATTCTTTTGCTTCATTTTTTCTAGATTGCTATTTTTTTCTGTGCATGAATTCTGTCAGCAGAGATATTGTAAATTATTTACCTGGCTAAAATAACATAGTTAACTCTCAGGTTACTGTTGTTCTACCAACTACTTCATTCAATTATGTACATGAGAAAAACATAATTAATATTAATGCAAATGGGAATTTTATCTCCAGAAATAGAACTTATTCTGCAATGTGCAGGTTAAAAACAGAAAGGTCAACGGGTTGTAGTCATATAAATGATCACTATGGTAGATTGTAACCAATTGTCTGATCTCAATTTCCACCTGCTGAATGAGAGAGGCAATTTTTAACAATTCTCTCTCCATTTGGAGGAGTTCTCCATTTCCTACTGTCATTGATGGAAATCTTCACTGGCCTAATGAACATTCAACAAAGTGACACCACTTGATATAACCTAATACATCTTTGACTATAACACAGAAAAATTCATCCTAATTAAAATTTCTGGTCTTTGCTTTGAATCACCTTAGATCCAATAAATGCATTAACAGAAACCAAATATTTATTGAATGAAAATGTTCAATCAATAATATATGTAGGTAGTCCTTGACTTAGAACCACAACTGAGCCCAAAATTTTCATTGCTCAGTAGGCAGTTGTTAAATGAGTTTTGCTACAATGGTTAAGTAAATTACTTAACAATTGTTAAGTGAGTCATGCAGTGGTTAAGCAAATCTGGCTTCCCCCATTGACTTTGCTTCCCTGCTGGAAAGGTTACAAATGGTGATCAGAGGATCCTAGGTCAGTGCAACCATGATAAATACATGCCAGTTGCCAAGTGCCTGAATTTTGAACATGTGACCATGGGGATGCTGCACTGGTTGTAAGTGTGAAAACCAATCATGTCACTTTTTTCAGTGCTGTTGTAACTTCGAACATTCATTAAATAAATGGTTGCAAATTGAGGACTACCAGTGTTTTGTACTTATTAATGGACATTAACTTTTCCTTTTTTATTTTCCCATTAAAAATTAACATAATTCTTAATTCTGTATCTTAATAATTTATAACTGAATTAACAAGATCCCTCAACCAAATTCTTACCCCCAAATTTAACTGTACTTAAATATTATATTGATCGTTATGTTAACATAATTTGAGATTCTACTTGGCAATGTTACTGATAAGAACTATGATTAATTTTTAATAATGACATATTTAATTTCATTTCAGCTTAATTTTTTTTAAATAAGTTGGGTAAAATGATTAATTTTTTTTAATCTGTGAAATAAATACAAAATAGTTTTTACAAGCCTTCCAGAATGTATTGAAGTGGATAACTATTAAAAAATAACTTAAATAAATAAACACACTTTCTACATGAAAAGAAAGTAGTTAAAATATATCAAGCTGTTTAATAATTATCAAAATAATAGCAAAATGATATTTCAACAAATTAGTTGTAACTAATATAAAATATAAAAATCTAATAATCATGATTTCCAACAGTCTAACCTAGTTGTTTAAATAGCAATAGCACTCAGACTTGTATACTGCTTCACACTGCTTTACAGCCCTCTCTAAGTGGTTTACAGAATCAGCATATTGCCCCCAACAATCTGAGTTCTTATTTCACCAACCTCGGAAGGATGGAACACTGAATCAACCTTGAGCTGGTAAGAATCAAACTGCTGAACTGCTGGCAGCCAGCAGAATTAGCCTGCAATACTGCATTCTAATCACTGCGCCACCACCAAATATATCATATCTCTTTTGTAGAGATTATGCATAAAATTTCAAGTAATCATAATCACTAGGAAACCTAAATCAATGCAAAACATGTAACAGATCGATCTACATATATTGACAGTTGAAACAAATGTCATACAGTTTTGCTGTACTGCAAGACATTTTTAAATCTTTATTGTAAGATAAAGCAAAAATATTATAAACAAATAGTGTTATGATATATCCCTGGACACTTACTTATTCCCAGGGACTCAGGTGTAAAGAAAAAAAAATTAAGTCTTTCTGAAGACTTACCAGTTTTTTTCCCCTTATTTGATGATAATAAAGATTTAGAAGTTTTTTTATAAACTAATTATTTCTACGTATCAAATATATATCTTTGATTCGCTGTGGCGACCCCTAACAAGAACAGCCAAAAGAAGATGATCAAATATATATCTTAGACTTTAGTATTTTGGTTTTTTGTGGGTGTATTTTATTTTCCATCCTATACAGTTCTTTTGTGTCTTTTGTGTTTCATTTGTTTTGCATTTTTGTGATTTTTTTGTTATAAAATACAATAAACAGGAAAAAAGAAAAAAAGGAAAGTTTTTGTGAGGAACAAGGACAGAATCAGCAATCATTAAAGTAACTTTAATTGTTTGGGTTTTTTTATCTAAGGTAGTTGGAAAAACATAAAAGCTAGAAAGAAGATTTACAATAAGCAAAGAATAAAGGAAAGCTACAAGAAACAAAGCCAATAAGCCAAGATAACAGCACTCCTGCTCTTCTGAATAGTCATAAAATATTCTCAAAAAGAAGGCAATTTGTCTTGTACATTCTTAAAATGCAACAAGCCCAATATTTATCTTTAAAACTGTAAAGCTTACACAATACATATTAGATGCTTACTTCAAGTTCTCGCTCCCTCTGCCTAAAGTTTTTGAGATCACAGTGAAATTTGTACATCTCTGGTGGACCAATGGATTTCTCTGTAGCTTCAAGTAACTCAATTCTGGACAGTTTTGCAAATTCTCCAACTTTATCCTGAAAAGCAGATGTGCAGTATTTTATGCACATAAATTCATTCAATTATGTTTTACATTAAAAGAGATGAACTTTGAACTAATATAAATATCCAGCTATTTTTTATCTCGTTATGACTACTAGCCATCACACAGCAGTTTCAGTAGGCTCCAGACAACAACCTTGGCATCTATGTTAACACATTCACCCCAAACAAGGCTTTTGTACAACACTGAACATGCTGATTTTCCACCTTACCAACAGAATGCACTCTATTGCCAAAACATACTTCCCAGACACCTTTGGAATGCTGGAATCAGAGATAAACCAGCAAAGGTTGTGGCCAGAACAGTTTCAACTGCTAGATAGTTCTGTGGGTTTTCCCCGTGAGATAGCAGCATATTTCACATATAGGCAAGTCACTCAGCTGAGATATTTAAGTAAGAGTATGCACTGTGAATAATTTCACACTTCTCACAGAGCATGAGATTGTACCCAAGACATATCTACTGCAGAATTTCACTGTGTAAGAAATCTTCCATTTACAGTAGTAACATTCAGAGAAAATACTTCAGTTATGCTAATATAAAATGAGAGAAGTCTAATAAATCATAGAACCATAAAGCTGGAAGGAGCCATTTATGTTATTCAATCCCATACTAATGCAAGGCTTCAAATTAAAACAATTAAAAAAGAAAGCTATTCAATTTTTGCTTGACAACACCCAGTAATTAGCAATTAGTTGTCTGATTTCCCTGTCAAACATTACAATAATTTTTTCTAACATTTAGTCATAGTCCACTTTCCTATTATTTAAATCCATTATCATGTCATGCACATTGGAATGAAACAGGTAGTACTATAAAGATGATTGTTTTCATAACTTATCCTATTGCATCTAATAGCTAATTATCAGATAGTATTTATCTTGTACAAGATTTCTCATATCATTACATCCTTTATTATGTCATTTATTGAAATTGTTAATATTTATATTTTCTTTAAAATGAAAAATATTCATACCTGTGGAAGAAACTGGCATAGATTGCCCACTTGAATATTTAAAGCAGAGACTTGTTCCTCTACCATTTTGAGAGTGCAGGGGATTTTATTAAGAAACCAAGTTGACTGGTTGTTTGATACAGACATTTCTCGTGTGATAACAACATTATTTGGTATCTTATACCTAAGAAAAAAAATGTTACATCTTACCTTAGGCTATGGTAATATTTAACACTATATATATACTATTAAAATAAACAATTATATCTCAATGTTACACGTTCTCAACAATTTTTCAATAACATTATTTTTCAAGTACAGGTAGTCCTTGACTAAGGACCACAACTGAGCTCAAAATTTCTGTTGCTAAGTGAGACATTTTTAAGGGAGTTTTGCCTCATTTTATGACCTTTCTTGCCACAGTTGTTAGTGAATCACTGCAGTTGTTATGTTCATAACATGATTGTTAAGTGAATCTGACTTCTGCACTGACTTTGCTAATCAGAAGGCTGCAATAGGTGATCATATGACTCCGGGACACCGCAACTGTCATAAATATGAGTCAGTTGCCAAGTGTCTGAATTTTTACCATATGACCAGGGGGAAAAACAGCCATAAGTCATTTTTTTCAGTGTCACTGTAATTTCGAATGGTCACTAAAAAAACTGTTGTTGTTGAATACTACCTGTACACTTGTGAAAATGGGCATATAAACAAGTCTCATTACTCACACCTCAATTTCAACTGTTCCTTTATTGCAACCTCGCTTCACATAATGACCAACCTGAACAAAAGGAAAAGATACACAGAGATCCTTAATTAATAAGTATTGCATATCATTGCATATTATGAAATACCTAAGTAGAGTAGTTTAATACAAATTGGGACAAGATATTAGTGAATTAAAAAAAGAATGCAGAGAAGAATAAGTATAAAGAGGTATCATTTTTGGTGACCTAAACTCAATGTACAATTTAGCAGTGTTTAGCTCTCTAATTCATAAACGAAATCATAACTGCCAGTACAAAATATGCAATTTAATAAATAGTATAAAAGTAAAAAGAGCAGAATTTGATATTTAGTCACTTTTGAAATCATTACAGTTAAAGGAATCCAGCAGATGCAATACATTATTGGCATAACAAAGGAGAGAGAAGAATTAAGGAGTAGCATCAATGAACAAAGTATACTGAAGGACAACAAAACATTCCAGAGGTTAAAGTTGTTTAGAAAAAGAAGTAGACAAAATAAACCAGGCTCTCTCCTGGTTCTGTTAGTCAAGTAATGCCTTCCAGTAGAAACTAGAAAGCAGGCTGCCTTTGTTACAGCAACTTGAGGTTCAGATGACCCCCAGTTTAATGACTTTTAACAGAGCATTAAAAACATATTTTTACCACTTGGATGTCAAACTCAAGGCCAGTGGGCCATATCTGGCCCACGGGATGCTAATACCTGACCCATGGAGCCTCCCTGGAAACAGCAAAGAGCTGGCCCACAGTGCCTCTGCCAGAGAAAATTGAGCTTAGGAGGCCATATGAGTGGTCTTCCTTCTAAGCCACACACTTTGTCATCCCCCACACACGAGCAACCTGGCCAAGGAGAGTGAGAACAGCAGCAGCAACCTTGAGGAGATAAGCACAGCCAGATACCCCCTTGGGGAAGTGGGGTTGGGCTGGGCTGTAGCATCCTGGTGCCCTGGGAACTCGAGGGCTGGGCTGGATGCTTGCCCCCCGCTGCCTAGAACTCTGAACAGCCTGCACTGCCAACCAGGGGTCCTCCACGTGGCCTGAGAGGGATGGCAAGGATAAGGTTTGAGCCCTCTCCCTGGTCTCATCTTTCTCCTCTGGAGACAATGCAGCCCCCAGCCCCACCTGGGTCACCACAGCTGCCCCCAATATGAGTGACACTGAGCTGGCCATGCCCCCCACTCAAGCCGAGGTCAAACACAACCCTGATGTGGCCCTCAATGAAATCAAATTTGACACCCCTGGTTTAGAGTAAGTAGAGATCTTTTTCATCTCTTTTATTTCTGCTGGTGGTAAAAAGAGTTGATTGCTTTACACCCCAATAATACTATCTTTTGGGTTAAATATGATTAATAATAAATATGAAAATCAATTCTGAAAACAGTACATTAAGGTTATTATACAAAGGACCGTGATTTATTTGTTATGTATTGTATGGAATTTATTTATACAACCTAAAGATATGTACCCTAATAGAAGTCCAAACGACATCATATGATTCCAAACAGAACCAAACCAAATCCTTACCTTGTCAGCTCGTCCTATAAAGGAAGGTTTTCCTGCCAATCCAAGGCATATTGCACATACAATGCTTGATTTACCTGTCCCATTAGCTCCCACTATCATATTTAGATGAGGGCCTGGGAACACCACACAGTTATCATAGGTTCTGAAATGCAATGTTTAAAAGAAATGTTTATAAGGAAGTTATTTTTAAAGATAAAAAGACGAAGTTATACCCTCAATAATTCATTTTTTCCTATTTTTTCACTATTGTTCTTAGTTCTCATCAAAATAGAAAGGCAAGGTATAAAGCAAATAAGCTAACAAATAGATATGTATTTAAGATAATCTAACTTTAAATTTTAGCTCTGAAACAGAAAAAAATAAAATCCTATGCCACAGTTTAGCAAAGGACAAAGACATTAATGTACTTTAAATGAAACAAGAACTCTATCTAAAGCTAATTTTTTGATCCTAGTCTTTTAATCATCAAAAGTTTGCAATACCTCTCTTAGAGGTGGGGGTTATACCTATGTCTTTTATGGAAAAAGACAAATGTAGGAGGATGCAATATTTATACAGTGTGAAGAAAGTGAACAAGAAGTTTTTCATTGCAAATCATTTGTCAATTCAGTCTCATAGATTTCAGCCTTTGAGCTAATTGAGTGTGTGTCATAGTATAACATTGGGCACACACTTGGGCAAGTGTGTGCCCAAGTCAATTGTATTAGCTCCAGTACCAGGGACAATATGCCTCTCAATACCAATTACTGAGTACCAAGAGCAGAAAATAGGTATTATTTGGCTTTGATTACAGTGAATATTTGGTTGGCTAGTGTAGGATGAACATGTTTAAGTGGATTTTTAATCTAATTTAGCAGGGACCTTTCATAAATAATTTGAAAATTAAAACATCAGTGACCAAGTAATAAACATCATTAGAGAAATAGCACACCTTTATTTAATTTAGTAACTGTGCAGCTGCACCAGAATATTTAATATTATTTACTACCAAAGCAACGTTTACTGGATTTCAGCTTTTGAGCTAATTGAGTGTGTGTTTATTTAGTGACCCCACCAAAGCTAAGAGACCCTAGGTCTAACTAATTTGCACAGGACTATCAATCCCATGCTCGCCTACATGAAAGCCCATTTTTTAGAATTTAGAAGTCTGGATTCCTCAATCTTCTTCCTTTCAGATATGGTGGCTTAAAACTGCTTTCCCCTCCATCCAAAACAACTAACCATACTGGTATGTCAAGTGGAAGAAATTATACTCAACAATTATCAGATAGATGTTGATTTAGAAAATAAGGGTTATAAGTAAAGGGTCAGACCCTTTAGCTAGTCTATATCTAGAGAAAAGGAGTGTGTGTGTGTGTGTGTGTGTGTGTGTGTGTGTGTGTGTGTGTGTGTGTGTGTGTGACAGAGAGAGAGAGGCGGGGGGAGGGAGACGAGAGACACAGATAGCAGTAT
>JANHFJ010007588.1:55044-65197 GCA_032468195.1 Cerberus rynchops | reverse complement strand
GACAGTTATAGAGGTGCAGATGACCGACTCAATAATTCCTCTGTAGAACTGGATCAGCAGCTCCTTGGGCAGTTTGAATTTTCTGAGTTGGTGCAGGAAGAACATTCTTTGTTGTGCTTTTTTGATGACATTTTTAGTGTTAAGTGTCCATTTTAGGTCTTGTGATATGATATAACTTATCATAGAAAGCCTATCCTATCCTATCCTATCCTATCCTATCCTATCCTATCCTATCCTATCCTATCCTATCCTATCCTATCCTTTGCCCATCAGCCTGGAATAGCAGAAATTCTTAATAAGTGTAGTTGACATGCAGAAAGAAATCAATCTTTAGAACACATGGTCTCTGCAATTCTAGAATCTCACCTGTAATGAAGGGGAATGAAAAGCCTTCCTGGTGCATCTTTCCTTCATAAAGACAGTTCAGAAGGATGGATTGGACACTTAGGATGGGCAAGCAAGAAAATCATGCAGTGGGGCTATCACAAGACATAGGTTCTCAAAACTATATGTTTTTTCCTAGGGTTATCTGCACCTGTCCCCTCAATCTTGAGAATGGGGCAAATAATCCCTCTCTGCTGAGAAAGTAACTAGAGAATGTATAAAAGCCATGATCAAAGATAGAAACTGAACCCAGTGTTCTAGCATATCAAGGTAACGGAATTACTCTTTTTCTGGCACTTCTTTTAGGGTGGAATAGCATGTAACCAAAACCCACCTCTCCTTACTCACTCACCCTTGAGCAGAGTTGACATGCATATGCTCATAAGTCCCACTTTGCAAATGGATCTCTGGAATATGAGGAGGACAGCAGAATTGAGCTGGTTGGCCCTACTCCCACCACTGCATTCCTGAGACTCTACCTACTGGAGTTTAACATCAGGAGACAGCTGCTGCACCAGTGGCTCCCTTCATGCTTTGCTATGAAAGACATTATGAAAACATAATAAAGGGTGATAAAGCTTTTGAAATACTGTTTTGAGGACAAGGCAGTGTCAGCTCCCAAGAATACTAAGTGCCCTGCTAGTTTCCTCTTTAGGTCAAAGGCATTGCCACACTTTTATTGAGGGGGTGGAATTTGAAAGCCAAGCATATGGTGATTTTTCCCCATTAACTTTAATAAAGCAGCAATACTGCTCGGTTGCTTAGTGCTGCTTTGAAATCCAACCAGCTGCTGTCATTCCAAAGGTGACCTTTCTAGCGAAGAAATGCACCACAATCAGGATGTTTACTGAAAATAAACAATTTTGAGCAACAAATTCCTGGGCTTCCCCATATCTTGCATTATAGAATTTATCAGCTTGGCCTTTACTTTCAGAAAAAAACCCAAAAATTCACTGGGTCAATTTTGGAAAGCTGAGATGCTCCAAGTGCTGATTATTTACACGCGAAAAAAATCTATCCTAATAAACAGCACTGTATACAGTATTTTTCTTTTTTTTAAAAAATCAGCAGATAAAAAACAAGTTCTACAGACTTGTTCAGGTGTTTTCCTGAACAAGGCTTAAAATCATTTTTTTTTTAAAAAAAAAATCAGTTTCCTGATTGAGCTGTAAGTTAAGCCTATGGCCCGGATAAACTTTCTCCAATTTTTGCTGTTGGCACAGGTGAAACTTTTTGTGGAATAGGATCCTCTAGAGTTGGCTGCTCTTATCCCATCACTTTTGATTTACTGTAAAGAGCTCTACTTGGTGCTGCTTCTGGAGACTATTTGAAAATTGCAGGAGGTGCAAAATTCTGCTGCAGAATTATAGCTGTTTACAGAGGCTATGATGGTTTTTAGTAGGCTTCCTTATACAATTCAAAGGGCTGGGGATTTTTTGACTTTACCTTTGGAATTGTCTTCTCCAAGCAGAGTGTGCTCATCCAGAGCATTTAATCTGGCGCATTTAATCTGGACATGTTTCAGATCCACTTTCCTCTGGAGATTAGATGGATGAAGACTAAGAAGAAGACTTCCTTGAATGGCTGCTCCAGCCTTTGGGAATAGCTTTCTGTCCAAGGTTAGGATGTCAGCATTTTGTAAAGAGGCATGACCCATATACTGTAACATTTACCAAATATATGTAAACATTACCAGGACCACTTCATTTTGAAATCTCTTATTATTGCCTTCCTGATGGGTTTTATTCATTTAAAGCTCACTCTCAATCTTTTTGTCGCAAGTTACTGTACAAGAATATTTTATTTTGCTTAAACCTTTCTCTCAGGATATTAGTTACATTTTGTCCACCATAGCTTGTATTCTATGGGACATTTCCATTTTTTTAATCTGTCCAAGAGGCCTCTAGCACTGTATAGGAACATTTATGCAGTAGTGTTAGGTACCAGACTAAGCAATATTATTGTACTATACACTTTTTTGTTGTATCACAATATTTACAGCCTCATCCCTTAGAGATGGATTGAACTGAATCAGATCCTCTCCAACTTCACTCAGTTTTTTCTTATAAGGTATTTGAACTATTGTTGCATGTTCTAATGAATTTTAAGCACTAGCACTTGGACTCAAAGCAAAGATTATTCCTCTTGATTCTCTTGCCTATTCTGAAAACATCCTCCACGAACTAGCAAGTCTATATCCTATCTCTTGATGCCAATAACTTACCCATGAATTGAACCCTCTCGTCTACCCCTCTACCTAACTTTGGCATATGGAACAGGGAAGCATTTAAGAGAATTCAATCTTGGATATCCCTGGATATTTAGCATCTTACCATGAAACTTTCATTTTAGATTCAGGACAACACAATCCCAGTGCACAATCTATCAGTTTATTTATTAATAGCAATCTTTCCCACAAGCAAATAAATCATTGGTCAGTCAAAGTGCCTATCACAAATCAACTTTTCTATATTCCTAATGAATCGTTTTCTAGCCTTCCTTGCTGCATACCAATATCACAAAGTAATTCTATCAAGTTAGGTTCCACTTTTTTAAAAAAAAAATACTAATCTATTTTCCTGATCCTTAAAATGTTTCCTTCCTTCCTCAAAACAGCAAAGTGACTGTCAGTCCAAGAGTGGGACGGCTCTTGACAGACTCATCTAAATGCCCCCCCTTTTTTTTGGCTCACTCTCTGCAGGTCAAATACCATGATCTCCAGGAAACTAGTTTCTTTTCTGAAAGCCAGAAGTTCATTGTATCCACACTCCCTCTCCAGATTTCTACCCCTGCCCATCAGCAGATGTGATTATATTCCATGCAATATAAAGGATAGCTCCCATGCCTATGTATTTCCTGTAATTCAATCACAGGAAAACTTTATTTAGAGTAAAATTGACAAGCCTATAAGAGAGTCATTGCTGAAGGGCAGAACCAAAATCTCAATTGCTTTGGTCTGTTAATAACAGACTGTTTAGCTTCTTGTACTAGTCAACATCCTTTTTTCTAACAAACTTTTCAAATTAGGTTGTAGTTATGCCATCAGCAAAGTGATTCCCCACCCACCCATCTTGGCACCGGTGATTATAAATGCCTGATTATGCTGCTACAGTGTTATTTGCAGGTCATTCACAATGGCCTTCTTTGTAACCATTACCTTATGACTCCTGACCCTTCAAGAAACCTTATTGACTCTCCTGCAGCTAGTTTATTTGGGGGAAACAGTCTTCCACTCTCAGTTTTGAACTTTAGTATTAAACTAAATCTGCAGACAAGAATCTGAAGGAAAGCCAATAAACTGCAAAGCCCTTTCCTATTACCATTTCCTCTCAGTCCACCATTCCAAAGTCATCATCATAACTTTGAAATGATGTTCAATGGCCATATGAGCCAACCAACAGAAGCTGGATTGTGTCAACTAAAGTTTTATGTATATGTGAAAAAGGATATATAGATATAGATAGAAAGCTATGATACCATCAATGTTTCTCTAAGACTTGAAATTATTAGTCTAGCACTATGATTTCCACAGGTAAAATGTATAAATGTGATAGTATACAAATCTGATGAGTAAGTAAACAAAACCCTCAACTTTATTAACTGTAGTGGTTTGCAGAACCAATCAAGCCATGAGTTTCTCTTAAAATGGGGGTATGGATTAGTATGCAGAAGAAAGAAGCTCTGTTACTCCTTAATGTTATTCACTTATCTCTATGCATAATAACTGCTTAATGACCCAATCCCTACCCTAAATAAAGAGCTGGAAAGATAATATAATTCTCAATCACTGGGTATCCCAAAATAAATCAACATGGAATATCTATGTGGCTCTACATGGGGATACTCTTTAAAAGTTTCAGCTGGTACAAAATGAAGCCACGTGGGCAATTTTGGGTGCTGAAAGTATGGTACATGTGACATCTTTGATGCACTGGGTCTCAGTCTGCTTCCAGGCCTAATTCAAGGTGTTGGTTATGACCTTTAAGGCCATGCATGGCATGGGGCCAAGTTATTTATGGAATCCTTTTCACACTTTACACCAGCCTATCCCACCTGATCAGGCAAGGAACAGATGTTGAGGACTGTCAGCCAAAGAATTCTGAATGCTGGAATGTGGGGAAAAAGGCCTTCTCTGTCATTGCCCCTATCCTATGGAACATTCCTTTCTACCAGACATGACTGCAGACCCTCACTTTCCTGGCCTTCTGGAAAGGTGTAAAAACATGGTTCAGTTATCTTGTTTTAGGCATAGCGGGGAGCACACAGCCTCCCTCCTCCACCTTTTAACTATTAGTTTAAACATTGCTTGCCTCTTTGAAAGTTTATATACTGTTTTTATGTTTTTCCTGTTTCATTGTATACCACCCAGAGTCTGTCTGTGAGGGAGATGTGTGGCTTTAAATTTTGATATATAATAATTAAATCTTAATTCCAATGAAGTTCAGGGCAGTTTGTTGGCTTCAGTGTAAGATAATGATAATGTCTTGGCAATCGTTGTGTTTTATGAACTTCTGATTTTTACCAGAGGTGAAAGGATGGGAAGGACAAACTAATTTCTTCCAGGACCTGAAAAGTTTACATTTTTGCCCTGGGAAAGGTGGAGGAAACTGGAATAGTATTTATGTCACTATTGCCAAGCCATCACTATTTTATTTACAATATCATCAGACCAATTTTTCATCGCCTATGCCACAATTAGATATAGTTCAGTATTTATTTTGGGTGGTTTACACATTTTAATAGTTCTCCAGTAATACATATTTTAAATGTAAATCACATTTTAATGTTCCTCCACTACTGGATAAATGTTGCAGATTTCATTAGCCTCTCTTCTGCTGGAAATGCTATTAGTTTTTGCATACTTTAAAGCTCATCTCCCCAAAGAAGTTAGCTGCTCAAATTGCCCATCCTTTAGGCAGATGCAGCCTACGCGAACCACTGGAAAGGATTGGCACTGTACATAAATCATAATATTATCACAATATATCACAGTAAATTTTATCTCATCTGAAAAAGTATATGATTTACTAAATGAATTGTGCAGAACCAGCTAATTTATCTACGATTTGTTGCAAAAAAGCTGCAGAGGATGGAAATTATCGAGGGAAATTATATACAGAACTTTTTGACAGGACATTAAGATTGCTACATTAGAGAAAGTGGGAATACAGTTTGCAATCCTCGCTAATGTAAATTTTGGAGCCAATAACTTTGTGAATATCCTACAAATACTTCAATATTGAAATTTTATTTATCAAATGGCTATGACATAGTCCTTTCCCTAACACTACTGCTCTTCTTAGCAATATAAATGTGCACGCCACAATTATCATGAAGTACATCACTTTTTTAACTGAGTAACAAAACTTAGCACTATTATAAAATATACGCTTATTTTTTTTTTTTAATATACAATAGCTATACCTTATGTTCTGGGTACACATTCTTCTGGTGTATAATAAATATCCTTTTATTCCATGTGGCTTCTATATGCATTCTTCTATTTTGGCTACACAAAATGGCTCAAAAGGGAGACAGTAAAAGAGTGAGGAATGCGGATTACAAGCAACAGGCGACACTTCTTAGAATCCATAAGCTGGCTAAAAATCATGATTTCTGCCAAGACCAGAAAACAAGCTCCCCCACCGACCCCCCATGAGCAACTTACATATCAAAACAAGATGAAAAGATATAAGGCCAGAATGAAACATAAAAATCTAAGCCTTGTTGTGAGAAATCAGCACAGATACTATGCATAAATATGGTGTTCAAATGTTGAGACCCTCTTCAGAAACTCCCAAACTTTCCTTCATCTTCTTGGTCTGAAGCAGTGTAAGATACTTTTTATTTCTCTCTGCTTTCCTTTTTCTCTCTCTTACCTTTCCCCTTTTTGGAGATATACTGTATTTGTGTGAATGAGAATATATGTAGACTATATTCTAAAGAAGTTAACAACAGGTTCTAGTGAATAAGCAGGAACTGGTTGAATCCCACCTCTGCATCCAGCTCTTTCAATGGGAATGTCCCCAGCCACATTATGCTGAATAATAACTGCCTTCAGATTAATGGTATTTGTTAAGGAGGGAGCACACTGGTTTCCCAGACTTTGCTCCCAGTTTTTAATGTTGGTAATTGCATGCTGAGTATTATAAACCATCCTGGAACTGTTTATAGCAGCAGTCACAGTGGAGACATTTTTGAATTCCGGCCTTACCTCTGTAAAAGCAAATACAAGAAAGAAGATACAAAGGGAAGGTGGGGATGACAATTACAAGTAGGCATTTATATGACAGTTGAGAGAACTAGAGGAAAATATGATTATCAAACAAAAAGCAGAATTCACGGTAACTAAGTAGCATGACCTTGAGAAGAACGCAGGACAATGACACCAATATGGTTAGAGCTCTCTAGATGACATACGCAGAATTCCAGCATTAAATGACTGAAAAAGTGTTGCAAAATCATACAAGATGATCTAGCTTCATCAGATTTCAGTGCTCCTGCATGGGGCTTATGATTTTAGAGGACTACATCAAAATTGTCAGAGGCTTCAGCAATTTTCATGCAAAATAACTTTTTGACATTTTCATATGAAACATTAAGCAAGATTTTTGTTATTTAAACAAGCATGAGGGTTTTTTGGGTGTGTGTGTGTGATTGGATGTCTTAATATCAATCAGAACAGAGTTGTAAAGCGACCTTGGAGGTTTTGTAGTCCAATTCCCTGCTCAAGCAGGACATCCTATACCCATGTTGGTAAACCTATGGAACACGTGCCAGAAATGACACACAAACCATGCCACAAGCTCTCTGGCATGCCAAACCGTCCTGCGTACCCTGTGCAGGCCTGCTGGCTCCTCAACCCATTCTTGCGCACTATCACGCACCAGCTAGCTGGCTTTCGCCGCATAGGAGCCGCAAAACCCAGAAGTGCAGCGTCCCAGCGCGCACGCGTGCTTTGAGAGCCGAACATCCTATTTCCAGTATGCGCATGTGCACTGGCCAGCTGTTCATCGTGCGCATACTCATGCCCGCTGGGACATTGCACTTCCAGTTTTTGGCGCTCCTGCATGGTGAAAGCCAGTGCGCAATGGTGCCCAAGAACAGGATGAAGAGCCAGCAGGGCTGTGCGTGTTTTGCAGGACGATTTGGCATGCCTTTCCAGCACGAAGTCTGGCATTTGGTGACATCAAAAGTTTGCCACACTGCCCTATACCATTGTAGATATTTGGCTGTCCAGTCTTTTCTTAAAAACCTCCAGTGATGAAGCATTTGTTCCATTGGTTAATTGTCCTCGCTGTTAGAAAGTTTCTCCTTAATTCCAGGTTACTTCTCTCCTTGAGTAGTTTCCATCCATTGTTTTTTGTCTTGCCTTCTGGTGCTTTGGAAAATAAGTTGATCTCCTCTTCTTTGTGGCAGCCCCTCAAATACTGGAATACTACTATCATGTCACCCCTAGTTGTCCTTCTTTTCTCTAGACTGGCCATGCATAATTTCTGGAATCGTTTTTCATATGTTTTTGTCTCCAGACCCTTAATCATCTTAGTTGCTCTTCTTTGCACTTTTTTTTTTCAAAGTCTCAACATTTTTTTTATATTGATGTGACCAAAACTAGATGCAGTATTCCAAGTGTTTTTGAGCCATGTTTCACCTAATCTGTGCTTGCAAGAATAAAACCTTGATTTTCTCCACATCACATTTCATGTTATTGGATAGTGCCGTTCCATGTCTGTCAAGATCTTTTTGGATTCTGAGCTTGTCTTCTGGGATATTGGCTATTTCTGCCAGCTTAGTGTCATCTGCAAATTTCATGAGTTCCCCTTCTATTCCCTCATCCATTCATTTATTAAAATATTTAAGAGTATTGAGCCGGAGACAGAACCTTGTAGTACCACCATTGTTTCCTTTCCTCTGTGTAGATATAGTACCGATATAGATTACTTGTTGAGTACAGTTTGTTAGCCAGTTACAAATCCATCTGGTGGTGATGCTGTCTATCCCACAGGTTTTTTTAGTTTACCAAAAAGTAGGTTGTGGTCTACTTTGTTGAATGCCTTGCTGAAGTCTAAATATACTACGTCCACAGCTAGTCTACTAATTTAGTTACTTTGTCAAAAAATGAAATAAGATTGGTTTGGCATGCTCTATTTTTAAGAAACACATGCTGACTTCTCGTTATAACTTTTTGTTTCTAGATGTTCACAGATCTGTTTTTTGATTATCTATTCTAGTATATTCCCAGTTAGTAATGTTAGGCTGATTGGTCTGTAATTTCCTAGGCCTGTTTTTTTCTCCTCCTTTTCTGAAGATGGGAACCACATCCGCTTTTTTCCAATCCTCTGGCAGTTCCCTGGCGCTCCACAATTTTTTTTAAAAAAAATGATATAGTACAATGATTCTGAGATAACATTTGCCAGCTTCTTCAGAACTCTGGGATGTAACCCGTCAGGTCCTGGTGATTTATATTAATCAAGATCAGACAGGTCATTCTTTTTTCCTTTATATTGACCTATATGGAGTGCAGGAGGTTTTTATCCTTAATTGCATGTATTTCTGTAGAGATGTAGTTATCTTTTATATATTTATTATTTTATTTATTTATTTATTGGATTTATAGATATATAATGCAACTCCTCCTCCTCTTTTGTTAGGTCTGTTTCTTTTGAATAGTTTGTATCCTTCCATCAGTACATTCCAATCATGGATTTCATCCCACCAAGTTCCAGTAATGGCAACTATATCTTATCTGCCTTTATGTACTAATACTTGAAGTCCAGCCTGCTTGTTCCCTAAACTTTGAGCATTAGCGTATAGGCATTGGAGGCATTTATGGGTCTCAGATATGTTTCTTTTATCTCCTACTTTGTAACTGGGATTTTCGTCCTTCCCCATAACTCTCTACTTATGTTTTTCTTTTTTCTTTTCTTTCTTCTTTTTCTTTACTCCCTATCTCCTTATGTGATTGGTTATATAGTGATTTTAGCTTGGAATTAGGTTCTAAAGGTCATGAAGGCTCCCTCCCCCCTCAATTTTAGTTTAAAGCCCTTTTGATAAGATGAGTCAGTCATTTTCTGAATATATTATTTCCAGTTCTTGTGAGATGAAGTCTATCTCTTGCAGTAGCCCTTTATATAGTTAATACTGACAATGGTCTAGGAAGCCAAAGTTCTGTTGATGACACCAGTTATAAGCCTCTAAAATCCTTTGTTCCCTCATTGGATGTTGGCCTTTCATTGGAAGTGTAGATGAAAGCACCATTTGTGCCCCTAATTCTTTAACTTTCTTCCCTACCTATTCGTAATCTCTTGTTATTGTTTTCAGATTCATTGTTTGATCATTAATCTCCATGTGTAGGAGAAGAAAAAAAGGGTTAGTAATCCATGGGGTTGATTATCTTAGTAAGGTACTCAGTTATATCTTTGATTTTTTGCTCCAGGGAGACAATATACCTCCCTAGATTGACTGCCTGTTCTGCAGATTATAGTTTCCTAAGAATTTATTCTTCTGTCATCAATATTCACCTTTTTTTCCCTTGGGGAAGTCTAGGATACTTTTCTTTCTGTTGCAGGAATTTTTTTAAACTATTGATGAATGCTCTTTTGTGGGCATATTTTCTTCCAGTGGCAAGCTATGAAAGCAATTGTTCAATTCCAGAGGGGCTTCATTGGAGTGGGTTAGGGTAATTTAATTTTTAATTTTATTAAATTTCTATACCGCCCCTCTCCCGAAGGACTCGGGGCGTTGAACAGCCTATAAAACAATACACAAT
>JANHFJ010007585.1:21709-35382 GCA_032468195.1 Cerberus rynchops | reverse complement strand
TTCAAATATGCCAATAAAGTTAAATATCCAGGTAATGCTTTGTTGTTTTTAAAACATGTCAGATTTTATATTATTAAATATAATTTTATTTATTAAGTAAAAGAAGCTATACACCAAAGCCTCGATATCTCCAATAAGATTTATTAGAATTCAGTCCAAATCACAAAAACAAAATAATAGATTAAAAAATTAATAATAAGAGATACAAGTTATTTATTCAAAGGGTCTTTGAAAAAGCTCCCTTTTAAATAATTTCCTGGATGTTGTCCAGTAACAAGGCAAATATGATTGTCTGGAAGGAGTGGGGGCTTTCCACAGCATTTGTGCTATTTCACAGATACTGCACAGCGTTGATTCTTCTAACATAGGGGTATCAAACTCAAGGCCCAGAGGCCAGATCTGGCCTGCGGGGTGCTTAGATCTGGCTCACAGGGCTGCTCTGGAAACAGCGAATGACTGGTCTGTGGGCCTCCATTTTCTCCAGCAGAGGGTTGCAGGAAGCCATCACAGCTGAAAATGGAGCTCGTGAGGGCTGCATGTGATCCTTCTGGCTCCATTTTCACTGGCAGAGGGTTGCAGAAGGCCATAGCAGCCAGAAAAAGAACTCGGGAGCCCGTTTTTGCTGGCAGAGTACTCGGGCTACCAAAGGTTACCCAACACGAGTGACACTGAGCTGGCCACACCCACCCTGGCAATTCCCACCCTGCCCCCCAAAGTCAAACACAACCCTGATGTGGCCCTCAATGAAATGAGTTTGACACCCCTGCTTAACATTTCAGAACTAAGGGACACCAAAATTATTGTCTTGATTTACTGGGTATGCCAAAACTAGTAGATAAAATAATTTAATTTCTGTATTTATTGGGAAAAAAATCTAGGTCAATAATATAATAAAACATAAGAGTTATGTTATGGAACGAAAACTTTTAAAATTGAAATTGATATAAATTCTATAGTTATGGGATACCAACTGAAATCCAGGAATTAAATTGTACCATGACTATCAAGTGGACCTGTAGCACTGTACTACAGATCAATAAATTAAGATTTAATATACTCTCATGCAAGTTTATTAAAAAATGGATCTTATTGTTTTCAAGGACTGTATCTATACCCAAAGGTGCTTTTTTCCAAATGGCAAATGGACTTTGTTGTTTTTTTTCCTTTGAAAACATTTCACTTCTTATCTAACAAGCTTCTTCAGTTGTAACTGGTGTTCTGATTGGTGAGGAATGGAATGATTTACGTTCTTTGAAGTCATCTGGTTGTTAGTACTCTAAGAATCTATTGTTAGCTTTCTTAGAATCATTGAAGTCACTTGAGTGTTTATCTGTATCCTCAGAGTGCATATAGGTATGGAAGCTTTTTGCTGAAAAGACTGCATTGTAAATAAGAAATCGATAATGTCCTCCTCCTTTGCTCAGCTTTAACAAATCTCACCTTTTTTCTGCTTTCTATGAATTCTGCTTGATATTCTAGTAGCCTCTGTGACGTTTCCATTATTTTATTCAGGAGACTTTGTAGGGTTTCTTGAAAAAATGATAGAGAATAAATAAACTGATTATCATCATTTCATTATTCTAGTGTAAATTTTAATTCCTTGCTGTAAAATACATTTTTTATTAAACAGTATTATACTTTTCTTATAATAATGCCACTAAGGTATTAATCTCTGAAAGTCTAAGGATTTATGTGAATTTTCAATTTCTGCCAATTACTTCAAATACAACCACTGAATTGCAGCAATAGCACTTAAACTTATATACTGCTTCATAGTGCTTTATAGCTCTCTAAGCAGTTTACAGAATCAGCATATTGCCTCCAATAATCTGGATAAATTATGAGTGATTTCTCTCGCCACAACATCAGTACTCCCAATTGCAATCCTGCCTCTTCCCACTTTATGGCCCACACTGTTCTGGATGTACGACAGCACATAGGACTGCAATGTTTAGCAAGTGGCATTCAAACTGCTATCAAGGACTACCTGTACTATATGATGACAGGGGAAGTTGCAGAGCATAAAAGGGATTTTATACTTCCATTGCAGTGTTCCCCAAGAGAAAAAGCAACAGCAGCAACTTTTGATATGAGTGACTTGCAACTTTCCTTGCTGGCTTCCCCACTGACTTTCTTTGTGAGAGGCTGACAGGAAGATCACAAATGGTAAGCATGTGACTATGAAGCGCTGTGATGATCAGAACTTTGCAAACCAATCAGAAGTTCCATTTATTTAGCATGTCCTAACTTTGAACTGTCATTGAATGAGTGGTTGTAGTCCGAAGACTTCAATTCTATAAACTTTTGTTTAAAGTAAGCCTTGTGGCACAAGAAGAGTTTACTAGGGAGTTACCTTGACGGTCTTCTGTTGGCATTAATGCTGGATTAGATTGATTTCTCTCACCAAATTCAGTAGTATTTGAAAAAAGGTCTGGAAGAATTTCATGTACTGACTATAAAAATAATGAAAATTAATATTATAGCTTTATAATTGATTATATCTAGCCAGCTGGGGAAAAAACAAATAAAGCTTTCATAGGAATATTATTCTTCATTCATTAAGAATCACATTACAAATTACAGGAAAGATCCCTTAGGTAAGTGCCTAAAAGATGCACCCGTATTTTCCCCAATCCTCATACTTATACTATAGCCTAACAATATTATAAAAATGCATGGGATACCATTTAACATTTTGTAAGATTAAGCAAGAATGAAAACACAAAATTTAAACAGTTCTAAGGCAATTTGTTCTTGACCTTAGTGAGCTTTGAACATTCTTCAACTACTTTCTTGCTAAGTTCTTCCAGATGCACCCATGCAGACTGGTCTTTTTCATCTGTGGAAACAAATTATCACTGAAATATTTATTTTAATAAGTTTTATTTTAAGAAACTATGGGTATGGCCTAAGGGGGAGATAGTCTACTGGGAGAGTATTATAAGAAGCTTAGAATTCTAAATCTAATTTCCTTCTGGTTTATCCGTTTACCTGTTTTTTGATTGTCCACAATCTGACTTTTCTTTAGCTCACACAACTCTTGTGTATGACGTAGCTGGAGCTTTTCTTTAAGAGCAGAAAGCGCATTCTCTTTTTCATTTTCCATATATTCGCGCACCTGATTCACATGCGCTGAGTAAACCACACACAGACAAATACGTTGGGCCTCCATCTGCAATTTTAAATCACTCTAGGGCAAAATACACATATACGAAATTTAATAACCATTTTATTCCCCAAGATGTTAAAAATATAAGCAATCTGGGTTATAGTCTCACTTATTTATTAAAAATGTATGCTACCTTAATCTTCAATTTTTCAAGAAGTTTACAACAATATTCTTTTTCAGCAATATATTAATCAAAAAATTAAACATCCAAGATAATAATACTTAACATTTTACAAAGGAAATGAAGACCATCTAGAGCAAGGACAATAGACCTTTCTTGCCTTATAAGCCCCAATGACTTGTGGTGCTTCATTTTTTTCCAATCATGCTAGGATGTTGCTATACTTGGTGAATGGAATAAGAATACAGGAAAAAAACTATTCCTGATAAGCTTAGGTGCTAGGAAGTGGACATGGCCAGAATTCCCTTAAGGTGGAATAAAAATGTCCCTTCAAACAACAAAGCAGCAAAGTATTACCTTTTCAGGTCTCCCAATATATGATGTGGATTCCATAATTAAGGAAGCTACGCTAATGGCAATACAGTGAAATACTATATCATCCTTTAAAAGTAGATGATTATATTTCAATCTAGAGACTGACATTAAAATAAATAATTATTTTCCTAGTTTTTAAAGGTACATCGGGGTGTGAATTATGTCATTGGACTAAATATTTTCAGCCTACTTTTGAAATTTTCTGGAACAGAATGTTCTGCATTTCTACTTTCATTTATCCAAATAATTAATCTAATAATTAATTTTTAAACACCTGGTAAAAACAGGTGGCTTGTAGACTAACCACCTATCTTTCTATCATACTGAACAACTGGCTTTTCCTTTTCTTTTTTCCAGTAGTACCTTTCCAATTATTAATCAGAATAATATTTATTTTTAATATTACTGTTAATGCTAGTTCTTAAATATTTAAATATCCCTTCACATTCAAATCAACATTTTTAAAAAATGAAAAATCTAATTTCTATTCAAATCTTACATTACCATTCAGTAATAAACTGAAGTATCTTTAGTATCCATTATGTCCCACTAAGAATTGGGTTCTGCAACAGAAATTTCCATTAAATTCTTCATAGCCTACTAACCACTATTTAATGTTGAAACTACATATTCTGTTTTTCTTTTTCAGTTAAATAGGTATGTTTAAAGTCTTTTAAATCTTATGTCCATCACCCTATAAATTCAAATCAAATAATATTCTAGATGCTTTCTGGGTAACAGCCAAATATATCTTGATAAATTCCAGGTTATTTTATCATTTGTTCAAAATTGATCATGAGAAATATGTAAAATTTTTGTTAGCCGCTGGCAAAAATCATCTAAACAAATGCTCAATCTTCTCAGAAGTAGATGCCAATAATAAAAACAAGTTGGAATATCATACTAGTTCTAGCAGTGCAGGATCTTTTCCAGGGTTTTTAGAAGATGGGAGTGACCTTGTCTGCTTAGAACTTAAGAAAGTAATGGGTCTGGACTCTGGACAGTACCATCTCAGAGTTCTGAGGGAACTTCTAGGTCTGCTCACTGGACCATTAGCTGATCTGCTTAACCAGTATCTTCTAAAAGGTGAAGTTCCCAAGGACTGGTTAGTAGCTAATGTTGTATTATCTACAAGAAAAAGGCTAGGGAAGAAGCTGGAAACTATAGGCTTTTGAATTTAAAATATGTAGTAATGAAATTAATAATCACTCCTGGAAAAAATGTCCAAAGCAGACTCAGGGGAAGATCATATCAAATTAAATTAAAAAAACTAAAACCTTTTTAAATATGTCACAAATGTTTTGGATGAAAGCGGCATTGTGGAAATAGGCTATCTATCAGAGTCAGCACCAGCTCTCAACTTTCACTTGACACACCCATACCTGAAGCCCTTATAAATAGAAGAACACTGACATCCCCTAAACTCCATTGAAGATATTACTTAGCCTGATAATCATTCAGAAACCAACCCACAAGCTCGGAGAATGAGACTTAACTCTCATTCTACATCTGAGTTACAGATATTTGCCACTATTGCATAGATCTATCTAAATTTTAGCAAAGCATATGATATAGTTCCACATAATATAATAAGCTCATAAAAAGTTGTACAGGATAGGGTTTAACCACTAGGCGATTCAGTGAATAAGAAGGTGTTTTTCTGCCATCAGTTTTTTATGTTTCTGTGTTACTATGTTTCAAAGTTATTGACTGATTTGCTATAAATACCTGTAAATAAATTTCACACATTCAAGGAAAATCATACTGAATAGATATGTAACTGTAGATTCTCAAGAGAAAGTCCTTATTATCACATATTAGCCTACAGAGAAGGCATGCAGAAATGCATATATGTATGCATTCATATATGTTTATCCATACCTGTTCAGTTTTCAACATATCCAGCTGTTCCTTTAGCTTGTTTTCACTTTGCGCAAAATCCATACACACAGAGTCTCCTTTTATTTCATGCATTTGATTGAAGTTATTCAACAGTGATTCTGGTTCTGGGCTGAGTTTTTGTTGAAGTATCTCTTCCACTGGAATGCTATGAGCCAATAGTTCACTTGGTATTAATGTTTCTTCTTTTTCTCCTATCAATCTGTCAAATTTCTGACTGATGACAGAAATAAAGTCTCCAGGTTCATTAACTGTAGGCTGGTCTTTGGCTAGTTCCCCGCTGCAATTTTCTGTTTCCTGTTCAAAAGAATTCATATTCTTCTCCAATTTGTCACTAACTACAAATTCTAGTTCTTTATACCTTGCTGAAATGTGTTCTTTATCTTGTTTTAGGCACATAACCTCTGCATTTAATTGGCAGATTTGATGATCCTTTATTTTTAACTGTTCAGAAAGATCAGAAAGTCTTAATGAAAGTTCTAAATTCTCATGCTGAGCGAGATCTAGTTTTTCCATAAGTTCTGTTGTGTCTTTTTCTATAACTTCCCCAAAATCCTTTAAGACTTTTTCTCTCTTACTGTGAACAACTGTACTTTGAGTTTCCAACCCAGCAGGAAAATCACCCTGTAAATGTTGAATCTTTTCTATCAAAGACTGGAGTTTGGATTTATATTCAGCTTCATTCTTGTCCTTGCTTTCTTCTAAATCTAATTTTACCTTTAAAAGAGAAGTATAATTTTCTTGGAGTTCTTGGTAATTACAGTTAAAATTTATTTCAGCAAGAGAAAAAGAGTTTTTTAGTGTATCAAGCTCTTCTTTTTGTTTGATGTCTTGTTGTACAAGTTTTTCATTTTCAGCTATTAATTTGTCTATTCTATTTTGTAAATCAAAATCCTCTGAATTGGAATTGTCACAAGTTAAAATCAAGTTCCCTTCTACATTCCTAATTGTGCATTTGTTTAATTTGTCTTGCAGAGCCTTATTTTCACCTTCAAGAACATTATTTTGTGCTTCAACCAATAAATACTTTTCTTGAAAACAACGTGCTTGCTCTTTCATTTGTTTCTCAAGTAATTCTGTTTTAAGCTGAAACTCCTGAATTTCCTGTTCAAGCATACATTTTTTCTTTTCTTCTTCTCTAAGAACTTCTATTTCTTTCTGGAAATTATTTACCAGAAGCATCATTTCTTCGGAGTTAGTATTTACTGTAGGTGGATGTAAATCTTTTAGTCTTGCTATTTCTAATGTGAGTTGATTCTGATTTTTTATTAAGTTGTCACTTTCAAACCGCATAGCTTCTACTTTTTTGTTCATTTCATTTTGCAAATCATCTAACTGCTGTTTAGCTTGCATAGTCATTTTATCTTTAAGATTTTCAATATTTATTTTGTATTCTATTTGTAAATCATCTTTCACTTTTGATAATTCTTCTTCATGACTGAATAAAAGCTGAGTCCTCAATCTCTCTAGTTCTGCTTCTTGAGATTCTGCCATCCTGTCCAAAACAGCATCCTTTTCTTTTTCCAGCATTTCAAGTTTTATTTTGTAGTTTGTAATTTCTGCCTCATGTTTCATTTCTAGTTCTTTCCTGATCTCTGAAGCTGAACCAAGCTGAGCTTTTAGATCTCCAATAGTGGTTTTTAACATATCTACTTCCTGCAATTTGGATTCTTTTTCATTTATAGTCTTCTTAACTCTTTGGATCTGTTCTCTTGCAAAGCTCAGTTCTTGACAAAGATCTTCCACTTGATTCTGAAAAGAAGATTTTTCCAAGGATAACAGTTCAACCTGTTTGGATAATTCTTGTTTTACTTTTTCTTTTTGATAATTAGCATCCTGAAGCATCTGATTCAGCTCATTAATTGCTGCACTCATTAAGTGCATTTGGTCTTCATTAATATTATCAGAGCATACCTTCTCCAAATCTGCTTTTTGTTGGGCAAGAAGCTTTTCAATTTCTGCTGAATGGTCTTTGATTAATTCTTGCTTCAGTTGTACAATCTGCTGGCCATGCATTTCTTCTAATTCTGCCCTGAGGTCTGCAAGTTTCCTTTGGGCTTCAAGTTCCATTTTTTCTTTGATATCATTCTCATGTTGGGTATCTTTGTGAAATCGCTTTTGCAGTTCTTCCACAGTTCCCATTAACTGTTTTATTTCATCAGAGCATTGTCTTTCTTTTTGTTTAGAAGTTGTTAGTTCAAGCTTTATACTACCAAGGTCTTGATTCTTTTGAAAATTCTCTTCTTTTAATTCCTCTAGAGATTTCTCAGCAAGTGATATTTTTTTCAAATACAGAAATATATTTTCTTCATATTCTATACATTTTGCTTCCAGTTGTTCAATAGTTGTGTGTTGTTCGTGCATCTTCTTCTTTGTAGAACAATCTTCTTCATCTTTCCATTTTTCCTATAATAAAAACAGTTCCCTTATTTTATTTATTATAAAATTTCTAATTTCTAATGTGTATATTTGAGATATATTCATATATCTCAGATTTTTTAAAGTTTTGTATTACTCTAAAAAGAAACTATTGATTTTTAGAAGACTACAAAGTCAATAAAATGAGCGTAGGATTTAGATACAAATAGTACATTAAATAGTAAAACTGGATTTTAAAAATTTACTGTTTTGTTTGATAACACTTTATGTCTATTCAAACAAGCTACATTACGCTTTCATGTGATAATCTTATTCTCAAAATATATTTTAAATCAATGGCTAAGTTTCCATGACATACCAGCCAACTTTATTTTTGCCAAATCTAACCATGCTTCCCAGCCAGGACATGAACAGAATAAGAGATAAAAAAGAACCCCATAAATTTATTCTTGCCATACGTAGTCTCCATAAACTGGTTAGAGTATTAGATACCATCCTCATGATAGCGAAAAATTTATCTCCGGTTGTTGCTTTTTCATAATTGTAAAATATTATTTGGCAGGTGTTATATAATTAACCAAACATGATTAAAGTTTTAAACAGATAAAAAGAAGAGCAAATAGTCAATGCAGTCCTATATAGCCAAGCCACAGAAATACCTGGCTGAATAATAAGAAAAAAGCAAAACAGTCCTTTTCATTATCCACATTCCAGAGTATATATTCTCACTGTATGCTTTAACCATGGCTAATTTGGCTAAGTGAAACTTGCCTGGTGCAAGAAGTCATACACATACTTCAAAAATAAATATTCAGTTCTACTAGTCCCATGTTTTACATTATTATGTATCTATAAGTGACAGACAACAATTGTACCATTTTAACCCCCTTTTAAACAATAACTACAGATATGACAAAATATACAAGCCTTAAAATACAAACCATGTCCATGATTTTATGTTGCAGAAGGGAAACTTGCACTTCAAAATCTTCATTTTGCTTCTGATAGTTTCTCAACAGCTGATCTTGTTCTTCGAGCTGTTGTTGATAGCCGAATATCTGTTGCTTAGCTTGTAGTAAGTCAGCAGCTGTACTGCTGTGACTAGTGTTCCTTAAAGTTTCACTTGCCTGCAACTTATGAACGGAACAGTGTGTTAAGAGAAATTGTTTGAAAAACTGGCTTCCAAATTAAGCATTTTAAGTAATATATTTTTATTTCTTTCCCACAAAAGCATGTATTTTGTACTTTAGGGGGAAAGGTGCGTTGGTCTTACCTGATACGCTCCTTCTTGATGTGCTAAGAGAATCCAATCAGTGGGTAGTATCTCTGTCCTCTGCTTATGACCGAGTCAACCATTCTTTTAAATACGCCTCCTTCCTTCTTTACCTCCCCAGTTTCCACCGAAGGCCAAGCGATTGACTCCATATAGATTTGTCCATAGTCCAATCACTCTTGGATCAGCACCAGTCAGTCACCAGGGTGGGTTTAGATTCTCTTCTCAGCACATCAAGAAGGAACGTATCAGGTAAGACCAACGCCCCTTTTCCAATGTGCTGACAAAGAGAATCCAATCAGTGGGACGTACCAAAGCTGGTCATCTTAAGGTCGGGCAGGAGTCTGGTCCTGAGTCCCCCTATCACCGTGAACTTGCTGAAGAACTCACCTGCTGAAGGCTGCCTCAGTGGAGGCGAAGGCATCCAAATTGTAATGCCTGATGAAGGGGAAGGAGAGGACCACGTCACCGCCCTACAATTTTCCTCAACTGATGCTTGGGTAGACCAGGCCGCCATCATGGCCACACTCCTTGTAGAGTGAGTCATAATATGTCTTAGTATTGAGAGAGCCTGGATCTTGTAAACCTTGGCTATACATGCTCTCAACCATCGCCCTATTGTAGATGGCGTGATTTTAGAGCCTAATGACTCAGGTTGGAAGGTCACAAAAAGAGATTCAGTCTTATATTTTAAGACTCCTTCTGACATCTAGTGTGTGCCATTTTTCTTGAGGTCTTGGGACAGTCTAGGGAAGAAGTCCGGCAACACCAGCTCTTGCACTCTATGAAACTGAGTGTTTATCTTGGGAAGGAAGGATAGGTCCAACCAAAGCATCACCCTGTTTGGATGGAAGACGCAAAGGTCTGCTCTCACCGATAAGGCTGCTAGCTATGAAATTCATCTGACCAAGGTGATGGCCACCAGGAATGCCACCTTCAAGGTGAGCAAATGTAAACTTGTGCACAGTGGTTCAAATGGCGGCAAAGTGAGAGCATGGAGAACCTTGGTAAGGTCCCAAGTAGGATATCTGTGGACAACCAGAGATCTCAGATTTGTGGCATCCTTAATAAAGCAACAAATCAAAGGGTGTAGTGCCAGGGATTCTAATGAACCACACGAGAAGACTGTGGAAAGGACTGCCAGTCGCCTCATGATCATATTGGAGGTAAGGCCACTGTCTAGATCATCCTGTAAGAAGTCCAGAATTTTGGTGATAGACACCGATGTCGGTTCAATGTAATGTTTAGTACATCAGATGCAGAATGTACACCATGTGGAGTTGTAAACCCTGGTGGTAGAAGGCCATCTAGAGGCCTGGATCACCGTGATGACCCTGGCTGAAATGTTCTGTCTCCTCAGAGTCAACCGTTCAAGTGCCATATGGTCAGTTGTAGCCACTGGGGGTCTGGGTGCACCAGTGCCCCCTGACGAAGAATCACCTTGTCGTGAGGAATTTGCCACAGACGGGAGATTGAGAGGCTCACCAGATCTGCGAACCACTGACTTCTGGGCCAGTGAGGACCCAGGAGAGGAATCTCTGCTCTTTCCTCTAGTAATTTCCTGATTACCCCCGGAATGAAGGGTAAAAGAAGAGAGGCATACAGCACCAGGGACCACAGGCAGCAGAGCACATAGATTCCTTCCTTGCCCATGTTGAACCTGGAGAAGAATCTCAGAAGCTGGACGTTGAGCAGAGTGGCGAACAGGTCCAACACTGGGTGACCAAACCTGTCTGACATCTCCTGGAAGAGGCCGGGATGTAGTTGCCACTCCAAATGGTCCACCGTCGCTCTGCTGAGCCAATTGGCTTTCACATTTGCTGTCCCCAAAATGTGGACTGCTTTGATGGAGCAGAGGTGTCTCTCCACCCAAAGACCCATGTGCTCCACCTCTTGCATGAGGGACTTGGAATGAGTGCCCCCATTGGTTGATGTGTGCCTTGTAAGCCACATTGTCTGGTTTGAGAAGGACATCCTGACCCAAAATCATGTCCTGGAAATGGCGGAGTACCAAATGTGCTGCCCTCAGCTCTAGCCAGTTGATGTTGTGCTTCTTGTCTGTCTGATTCTATTGGCTCTGTGCCAAACTACTGCAGCCATCGGGCATAGAGACGCCATCTTCCCCAGAAGCTGGGAGAGGAAAGCTAAAGATACCTGATTGACCGTCTCGATTTGGTTCACAAGAGTGACAATGCTTAGCTGATGTTCCTTGGAAAGGAAGACTTGACACAGAACCATGTCTATGAGCGCTCCCACATGCTGAAACCGGGTAGTTGGGGGTCATATGGCTTTTCTCAACATTGATCGAGAAGCCGTGGTCCTGAAGAGCCCAGACCACAGTCTTGAATCTGTCACCTGACAGGAAGTTGACTGTATCAAGATATCATCAAGGTAGCACTGGACTCTGATAGGCAGTTCTCGCAAGTGTGCTGTTAAAGCCACCAGAATTTTGGTGAAGGTTTGGGTGCTGATGAAAGGCCAAATGGAAGGGCCTTGTACTGGAAGTGTCACCCCGCTACAGAGAACCTAAGGAACTTTCTGTGGGCCAGAAGCTGTGCAACAGACAAAGCGACTTGGAGGTGTGGAAATAAAGTCCAATGAAAGTCCCAACCTTATGGTGTTGAGGACCCAGAGATCTGTTGTGGTCACCTCCCACTGGTCTGCGAATAGGCTCAAGCGACCACTAATGGGAGAGTCGTACTTGTCATCACTTGGAGCACCAGGTCTGGAATATGGAGCAGAGCGATATTCCAAATCTAAAGTTCCCAGGCTTTCTCTACCCAAATAAAACTGAAAGTTCCATCTCACTAATCATCACATGTTAATTTCCCTCCAACCATTTCAAAAAGAGATCTAACGACCTCTTAAGACACTTCCCCCCACAGGTGTGAGACATCCGGAGAAAGTTCTCATGAGAACCAGACCTAAAAGAATGAAAACAAGATAACAATTCTGAGTTGCCGTTTCCAACTCCCCCTTCGCCCTCTCAGCGACCTTGCAGTAGAAAAAGAAAAAATGTGTCAAATCTAAAAGGCCCTAAATTTTACTGTAGACAATGACCAATATTCCTCAGCAGAAATCCCTCCCAATAAAGGTGCTTTTAGATTCTGAAACTCACGTCAGCCCCTGTAAATGCAAGTAGATAAATAGGTACCACTTCGGTGGGAAGGTAATAGCTCTCCGCAATGTCATGCTGGTCACACGATTGTGGGAACCTCTTTGGACAGTGCTGGCTCAATAACCTTGAAACAGACAGCCCCTATAGTTGGCATCGACTAGTGAAGTAAAATCCGCAGGGACTCCATATAAGCAATTTCCATGGAGATGAACCTTTCTCCACGGTACCTTTCACACAATATTCAAATGTCTTCACAGAAATGGGAAAATCTGAATCCTCAGTTGATTGCAGACAGTTGCCCTTTGGAGAAAAGCACGGGCTGAACTCATCCATGGGACACGATTAGGCATGTTAAGCAGCAAGTCATTTAACTCGCAGAATTGTAGAATGTGAAGAAGTCTAGGAAGGAGCTTGAAAATCCTCTCCTCAAAATGTTCTCCAGTTGTCGGTTGATTGAGGTAGTCCAGACAAGAAGTACAAAACGTGAGCCCCTTATCTCAACCTTACTCATCTCCTGAATGACCTTGAGGACAGCCAAGGGGGGGGACACAGATTGGACTTCCAAGGTGGTCACGTAACATCTCCCAGTCTCCTGTCTGCTTCCTCGGAACAAAAGGAGATCATGTGTCTTCCAGAAATTCAGGTCTGTACCTCCCACAGTCCTTTGTTATTAGCCATGTTGATTTGGAGCGATGGGAACCGAGGTCCAGAATTTCCGGAGGATGAAAGTTGCCAATCCTTGCCATAATATCTTATACTTGTGATGCTGGCAGTCAATAGTTCTGCTGAGAATTAATCAGTAGAACAAGAGCCAGGAAAAGAACAACATAGATTCTATCCACTGCAGGCTTAAATAAGAGAATAAATAATAAAGGTTTTCATTTTTTTTTTCCTCACCAATGATACCGTGTGTCATTTGCTCTGATTTCAATAGCCTTCAGTCTTCAGAGTCAGAGGGAGCATGTGTGTCACATAAGCCCCAACATGGGCTCCTAGGAAAGAAAGACCCTCGACTCCATTTATGTGGAGGTATACTTTTACTAAAAGCCAAACATCTATGGAGATTCTTAGTCATCCAAGTCAAGGTTATCCCAAGGGTGCTTTTTCAAGAGCTGTTTGGATGAGAAGCGAAATGTCTTCAAAGAAAAACCAGGAACATGTTCAGAGAAAACCAGTTGGCTCTTGAAAAAGCACCTTTGGGTAAAAGCCCAGTGTAGACCTCTTCAAATTAGAATTTTTTTTTTCAAACTTATGCAAACTGGTATTATTCCCATTCTCCAAGGTCTAAAATTAACTCAAGATACCACTTACTTTGATCTTGGACCTTGGTTATGCCTGC